>JAKZJZ010001569.1:0-26619 GCA_022702705.1 Papilionanthe hookeriana x Papilionanthe teres | reverse complement strand
ACCTACAAGAAAAACTCAAAAATACATTCCACTAATGTGCAATATCATTAAAATAGGTATAAAAGTATGCATAAAAATACTATATATTATAGGTATATCAAAATCCACCAAACTTAAAATGTTACTTGTCCTCAAGTGACACTAATCACATAGAAAATTTTAACATGCAAATTATGTAAATGAGTTTCTTTATGAAGGTTTCAAAATTTTGTTCTATAAATGAAGTAGTCTAATTTAGACAAAATTTTAGTAAATAAGATCAACTTAAAGTTTAGAAAGTTCTTAAGTAAAGGATAATGAAAAATATAAGTTTCTATCTAATTCAGAAATACTTGTAGATTTTTCAAATATAGGATTCAAACATCTTATTTTTCTCACTTAAAAATTTTTATTTGAAAATAAGTTTAATGTGGAAATAAATCCTAAAGATTAAGGAAAAGAACAAATTAAAGCAATACAACTCGTTCATCGACACTGCATGTATTTGTCAATATCTCGCAGTTATGTGTTTTATTTTGAAAGGGGTCGCCTACGGAAATTGTCGGCGAATTTTTAATTTAATTTAAATAAATAATTTGAAAAGTAGTATTTTATTTTGAAAATAATTTTAAATTTTAAAATTTTAAAATATGAAGTCGAGGCGATCTCGCATCCCGAATAGTTTATATAAACGAGCACCGCATACACGAGCCGTGTATGCTATCCCAGAATAGGCAACTTCGCTTGATGATGGGGCCGATTAAACAAGCTAGAAGGTTATGTGACATCCGATTCGGTCTGCGAACGATTTTATAAGCCGACAGATTCCATGCTTAATATGAAAACATTAAACGGGGTTTATATTACACAGGTTCTTTAAAATTCCATCTATAAGGGCAAGCCCATAGTTAATTACATCTTAAGTGACGGGAATCACACTAAGAAAACTCTCGATAATAATCAATAGTGCTCTCGAGAATTTGAAAGTTTAAGTTTTCGAAAGGATTGAATTTTTGAATCTCGATAGGGAATGGATCGAGTTGGGAACATTTGATTTTGGGAATTCGAAGGAAGAAGAGTAGGAGAAATTACGGATTCGAAGCGAACTTCGGTAATCTCCGACTATCTATTGTTTGGCTTGGATTTAGGAAAGTCCCAATGTTCATTTAATGTTTTAATCTTGCCGATTTTAGTCGATTAGGGCTTATATTTATATGATAGAATCATACGAATAGCACTGGAAGATATGAGGGTTTATGTCGTATCGGACGACTACCATCGGAATCCTAAGACTTGGTTAAGGGCTTAATTCTGCAATGCTAAATGCACTAACGAAGAGTTGAGGATTTATGTTGCCGTACGGCAAACTACCTCGAAGTCACATGGCTTTGTTGTTTAATTCTAGGAAAGTTTTCATTGAAGTGGGTTCGAAGTTTTATTGACGACGATGGCCGTGCTGCCGCGCCATGCTCGAGCTCCTTGTTGTTGCGGAGAGGTTTAGTTTTAGAAATCACAAATCGAGGGGATGAGAAAAGTGTTTTGGTTTAGAGAAGTCTTAATTTCCATGTGTTTTTAACATTTTAATTAAAACGAGATCTTAAAGTTGATTAAACGAACCGATTAAGATCCCATGGTTCCGTCGTCCAGCATCGTTATTTTCATCGAATTCACTTAGTCCGAGATGAATTTACTAAACTCAGCTAAATGAGTTCAGCACTTTCATTTAGACGTAGGAAATCCAGGTGCTGTACACGTGGGTTACATCATCAGAGGTATTCCCGATCATTCGATGAGACGTTTTAATTTAGTTGTAATTGTAGTTTTGTGTTCTGTTTGTGATTAAATTTTGAGTTATCTTATATTTTGAAATGTTGTGGCGGTGAATTTTATCTTGCAATGACTTTTAATTTAGTTATGGGTTTCGAGTTTGGTTTACGTCCTAAAGGTGTAGGTTTTCATGCAGTGTTGTTTATCATGCAAGAGAAGTAAGTGCGATGCGATTAAATAAATTGCCAGTAAAGTAAATCGCAATAAAATAAAAGCGTACGGAGGGTCTTCCCGTCATCCAGTTGCACTTAAAACACGGTTAGCATATTTAAGCATTTAAAGTAAGTTCTTAGGTAAAGGTAAGGGAAAGGTTATGGTTTTCTACTAAATTCCTAATCCTATAGCTAGTCATTTCCTATGACGTCTAGGTTCCTTGCGTTTTTGGTTTGAAGACGATTTTCTTCATCGAAGAACAATTAAGTTCGATTGTTCTTATAAATATCCTATCATATTGAGGAAGTGCTTAAGAAGAATCTTAAACATCTTTTCAATATTCCTAGGATTGTTTTAAGTCCAGAATGAATTTAATTATGTAAATGAATCGATCGTACGAGGTTTTCGAGTTTTGTTAACTTGCTTTCGAGTAACTAGGATGTTTGAATGTCCTATAAGTGAAGTAACACTTCATTTAATATCTCGTTTAGGAGTTATGATAGCTAAAGCTCTTAAAGGCAAAATGATATTTAATGATTTGTGATTAAATTTAAGTTCGAATTAATGATTTAAGTTTGGAATAGTGTTCGAGTTATTTTAGATTTATTTTTGAATTCTTCGTATCTTTATATTTAATTTAATTTAATTTAATTTAACTTAATTTAATGTAATGTGGTTTAATTTAATTTAATTTAACTTAAGTTAATTTAATGTAATATGATTTAGTTTAATTTAATTTAATTTAATTTAATTTACTTTTTAATTTAATTTAATTTAATTTAATTTAATTTAATTTAATTTAGTTTTTAATTTAATTTAATTTAATTTAATTCAATTTAGTTTGGTTTGATGTTACATTAAATTAATTTGAGTTGATTTAATTTTTGATTTAATTTGATTTAATTTAATTTAATTTAATTTATTTTTTAATTTAATTTAATTTATTTTTTAATTTAATTTAATTTAATTTAATTTAATTTAATTCTTAATTTAATTTAATTTTTTAATTTAATTTTTAGTTTGATTTAATTTAATTTAATTTAATTTTTTAATTTAATTTTATTCATTTTGTTTTTAATTAAAGAGTTCATTATTTAATTTTAGTTTAATGATTAAGTCTTTTAATATTTTAAATTTGAATTATCATTTTAATTAGGAATTAAACATTAATGAAATGATTAATTTAGGGATTTTTTTAAATTAAAGAATAAATCTCTTCCTAATAATATCCTTTATTTTAATAATTCCGATTTTATTATTCTTCAGATTTAATCGATTATTTAATTAAAGTTTAATCATTTTAAATTGCTTAATGGGTTTCTACCCTTTAGTTATTAAATTTCAATCATCCAAATCAGATTAGGATCAAATATTTTACTTGTTAATTTTTATTAAACCTAAAGTTTTAATTAAGGATTAAAAGAAATTTAATTACCACTTTACCCTTTAAGCTTAATAATTTCATAACTCACTAAATTGAGCTCAAATGAACTTGAAATTTTTATGTAACTTCACTCATATGTCAATAAAGACATTAGAGGAGAAAATGTGATTTTTCTGTATTTAATTTATTTATATAATTATTTTTGGTGGAAAATAAGGATTTCCAAGGAAAATTTAATAACATGACCAAGGAAAAGTTTCTGTCCTTAAGAAAATTATGGGACATTCCTAATGACCGAGAGGACCACTTGGACCAAATTTTGTGATTTTTGAATTATATTTTATTTATTAGAATTATTTTAAGTTCTGGAGTATTAATTAATTTAAAAATAAAATAAATGTTGAAAAATGAATTTTATGTTTTTCAAAAATCTCTCGATATCAAGGAAACGAGAGAAGCAAATTTTGCAATTTTCTGATTTTTCTATGATTTATTATAATTATTTTAGTGAAAATGCTAGAAAATACATATTTTAATTTTAAAATTACCGTAGAACTTTAAAAATTAATATCTCACCAAATAGGCCTAAGAAAAATATGGGGTTTGTTCCTAAGTGATTAAAATTCAAAATGTGACATTTTGGTGAATTTTATTATGTTTGTGATTTTTATTATTTTTTAATTATTAAAAATATTAAAATAATATTAAAAATCAACTTTTTAGAAAATTGAAATTTTAATTTTCTTAAATTCCCCCGATATCGGAGAGGCTCTAAAACCAATTTGGTGAATTTTTGAAAGGTATTTTGAAAATTATGAATTTTTAAAGTTTAAAATGACTAAATGGCTTAATCGACCCAATTAATAGAGGCTAACCAAGTCCGATTGACTTCAAACTTTTATGGTGGGTTCCTCCGATCCTAAAGGTCGAGTGGAGAATTGATTTCAAGTCAATTTGATCTATGGTTACCTCTAATTAATTAGGGGTCTATTTTGAGTGTTTAAGCCGATTAGGGTTATCTAAAATGAACTAACTCGAAACTTATTTTTCTAGGGTTCTGCTGGTCGTAAGGAACATCACCAAACTTTCCTAGAATTTATTTCACAACATGCTATTTATTGGATTTAAAATACTCAAAACAGTGACATGAATTTGAAAAATCAATAACTCTTCATAGGGATGGCCTCCGACTTTGGAAAATTCGGGGAATGTTCCCGAATTCGGAGGCTTAAAAGCTCCTATGGTCTCATGCCATGGTGAATTGTATACATGCATGAAGAATTAAATGTATGCAGAGAGTAAATAAATTATAAAAAATAAAATACTTGATGAAATTAAATGATTTCTTTTCCACATTATTCTCCTGCGTTCACTTGAGCGAGAGGGTATTTTTATTTTATTTTTATGATTTTCCTACACAAAGTTATGGATTTTTGAAGTTTAGGGAATTAAATAAATAGAAAATACCCCTAATTTTCTACTTATCCACGCGGCGCCGCGTCATCCTTAACATCTTCGAAGGCACACGCGTCACGATCTCATTCGACGCCGCCATCCGCGTCAGCGCTCCCGGGACCCGCTGTATCGCTCCGTCTTCTGATCCGACGCGATCTCGGCCTTCCGTCAGCGCGTGTATTAAATGGACGCGCATCCGTTTATCGTCCCAAGTGTCCTCGCCCAAGAGCCGTCCACACTAAATCCCTAATATCTCACTCGATACTCGATGGATTTTCATGTTCTTATGCTATCATGGATTCATCTTGAAGAGACGAACACATCCATACGGTTATCGTGCATTGAAATTAAAGCATTTGAAATGGAGAATCTCCGGAAGCTCGGGATGAAGAATTAGCTCATACCTTTGCTCGGAGAAGTGTGGCTTCGATCCGAGAGTTGTTGCACCTTCGATTGGATCTGTGAAGCTCCGGATGAAGTCTCCTGGTCTGGTGAATTGTCTAGGTTGGACTTCGACCACGCTAGATCACAAAGCTTGGAGGTCGGAGCAAGCGCGGTGGCTCGGAGATGGGGCTTTTGCTCGGTGGACACCTTCTCTTGGTGCGGTGAAGGTGTAGGACCAATCGATTTGAGGATTGATCCACCTGTGGAGAAGTGTCCCGGTTTTGGGTGGAATTTCGGTTGAGAATTTGGATTTTGTCGAGTGGGGATTAGGGCAAATCGACACTCGGGGATCAAGCTGCTCTAAGGGTGGAGAAGGGTTTGGAACAATTTTGGCGAGTTTCGGCGAGGTTTGTGCAACTCTTTTTATGGCCGTGAGGGGGTGGTGTTTAAATAGGAGAGGGTGGAGGGCCTCCAGGGAGAGTTAGGGCTTTGGATCACTGCTAGGTCGAGGAAGAACAGCCATGCTATCCATTTGAGTTGAGACAAGTCGAGAATGGAGAATTTCGATGTTGGCTCACATGTGAGCTTTCGGCCATGGTGTTTTCCGGCGGCCAGTGGCTGGCCGGCCGAGCATGGGTCACCCTCGGGTTCGGGTGGGTCGGGGCTTGATGTTTGTGAAGGCGATTGGTGGTCTGCCATGTGTAAAGGGTTTGAATCAAAGTGGAATGGGGTAAGGGTGTATTTTGGCTCAAATTGGTCGAATGCATGGATTGGGCTAGGTGCACCTTCCCATGGCTAGTTTGGGTCTGAAGATAAAGTGGTTTAGGTCGGCATAATTGAGTGGGGAAGGGTCACCATCCAAGTACAATTAAGTTTAAGCAAGGTTTAGTGGAGTCATGGAAGTGGCTAATCCCTTTAAGGGAATATGGAAAGGACCTCCTCCTCTTGCCATCTTGGGTATGGTGAGGTGAAAAGTAGATCCCATGGCTCTCATGTGGCTCATGCATGGCTTCATGGCTCATCTTTAACTTGGGAAAAGTTTAGTCAACTTTCATGAGGAAGGATGTTGAAATTTTTGATGGATTTAAGGAGAATTGTCATAAGGCTTGATTTGGATTTATTTGGTGATAGATTTTAAAACTTAGGAAGTGTTTTAAATCAAAGGGATGATGAGAGGAATTTCATGTGGGTTTTGTTATGGACTTTGGGCTTTTGAATTTGTCTTGGATGGGCCTTTTAAGAAAGTGGGCCTTTGAATTTTAAAATGAATTTTAGGATGGAATTTTAGTAAAGGCTTGGGCCAAATAATTGTTGAGTTTGGTTTAGGGATGTGTCATGAGTGGTTTGGAGTCAATTTGGTGTGATTTGGACTTGAATTGGTTTGAATTTGAGTTTAATTGGTAAGTGGGCCTATGTAGGTCAAGTTGGGCTAACTTGGGCCAATGTTGGGCTAGAGTTGAAATTGATGTAAAATTAATGTTGGGAAATATTTATGGGAGTGTTTCAAAGAGGTTTTGGCTTTGATGGGTTTTGATTTTGGGATTTGGGCTCATTTGGGCTAGGTTTGGGTTTAGGTCAAAAATGGGCCTTTTAGCTTTGGGTTGAATTTGAGTGGGGTTTGGATCAAAATCTTGGGCAAATCATGTTAGTGTTTTGTTTATGTGGATGTCAAGGAGGGTTTAGAAAAGATTTGGGGTTAATTGGAGTTGAATTGGGTGAGTTTGGGTTAGGTTTGGGTCATAGGTCCAAATTGGGCTTTAAGGCCAAAAGTGAAATTGGATCCAAATTTCAATCAAATTGGGCTTGGATTTGGTCTAAATTGGTGTTGGGGATGTTGAATTGAAGTTTAGAATTGAATTGGACCAGAATTTAGGTCAATTGGGTAGGTTAGGTTTGACATTGGGTTCACTTTGGGTTAAAATGGGTCAAATTGGGGATTTTGATAAAAGTGGAGTAAATTGACAAAATTGGCCCATGGTGTAGTTGAACAAAATGAAATTGGGAATATTTGGGATTTTTGGAATTTTCTGGGAATTTTCTGAATTTTTGGATTTTTTGGCTAAGAGGGGTATTTTGGGTATTTGGAGGGTATTGGGAGGTATTTTTGGAATTTTTGGTATTTTTGGTTATGGATGATCAGTTTGAGTGATGTGGAAATGTTTGGGAATGATTTTGGAGAATTTTGGGTGATTTGGAAATTTTGAGAAATTTGGGCTATTCAGGGCTTTGGGTAGGTTAGCGGGTGTAGGGTCCGGGGGTCAAAAATTGAAAATTTGGAAAATTGAAGATTGGGTGGATGTAAGTGGAATAAAATCATTTTGGTTGAGCCATGAAGCCATATCAAGCCCACATGAGCCATGAAGGGACTCATTTGAGGCATTCATTTATGTTGTTCCAACCTCTTGCGAGGGCTTAGGGGTTAAGGACCATCCATGTGAATCACCTACATGAGTCGGGAGGTCGAAGTCGGGTATGGGTGTGTTTTTAGGAAGTGTGTGAAAGTGTAGTGTGTAGGTGTAGTGTGTGTGCAAGTCGACCCTTCACCGGACCGAGCCACCAGGGCGATCTAAGGCCGAAGAGTCCATAGGAACTCATCCTTTAAACTTCCACATTTGATTTCGACCCTCTAGGTGATTAGGGGTCTACGGTCGAGTTTGTGGAGTTTGCGGGGAGTTTAGAAGTGGTTTGAATTTCTAAAGGGTGGGTCCCGATTCTAATCCTCTAAGATAGTCGAAGGAAAAGCTAAGGCTAGATCTAAGCACTAAAGAGAAGAAGAGAAGACCTCATAAAAAATGAGGTCGACAAATGGACCCCCGATAGGTGTGGTGGTGACGGAGCACACCGCGCGTATTGGTGTTGACGAAGCGATCAACAAAACCAACACGGATGTCCAGTGACAAACTTAGGACGAAGTAGAAGAGTTTCATTGGGGAGTGTCAAGTATATCTCAGAGCCGGAGATTCTTGAACTCTCGCTGGGGAAAGGAAAAGGAGGTGAATCCTGAATCACATGATTTGGGAGAATTTCGATTTAGATTTTATTTTGTTTCATGTTCGAGTCATGATGTGTGAGTTTAGATTTCGATTTGGAGTTTTAATTTAGATTGAAGTTTGTCGAGATTAATTTGAAGGGATTTGATTTGAAATGAAAATTGGAATTTTGAAGTTTTAGATGTAACATCTTCAACCCAAAAGAAGATCGAATCGATTGGATTGGATCATTACAATGAGGAAAGATCGCGAGTAATGCGGTATTGGATGTAAAATCCTTAACCTCAGAGAGTTTGATTTTGATGTATTTCGGTGCGATAGGGAAAGAATCCTAAGCGAGTGCGGTCTTGGATGTAAAATCCTTAACTTGAAAGTTTGAATTTGATGTATTTCGGTGCGATAGGGAAAGAATCCTAAAGCGGTGCGAGTCTTGGATGTAAAATCCTCGACCCAAGAGTTTGAATTTGATGTATTTCGGTGCGATAGGGAAAGAATCCTAAAGCGGTGCGGTCTTGGATGTAAAATCCTCGACCCGAAAGTTTGAATTTGATGTATTTCGGTGCGATAGGGAAAGGATCCTAAAGCGAGTGCGAGTCTTGGATGTAAAATCCTCGACCCAAGAGTTTGAATTTGATGTATTTCGGTGCGATAGGGAAAGAATCCTAAAGCGAGTGCGAGTCTTGGATGTAAAATCCTCGACCGAGAGTTTGAATTTGATGTATTTCGGTGCGATAGGGAAAGAATCCTAAAGCGGTGCGGTCTTGGATGTAAAATCCTCGACCCAAAAGTTTGAATTTGATGTATTTCGGTACTGATAGGGAAAGAATCCTAAAACGGTGCGGTCTTGGATGTAAATTCCTCGACCCAAAGTTTGAATTTGATGTATTTCGGTGCGATAGGGAAAGAATCTAAAGCCGGTGCGATCTTGGATGTAAAATCCTCGACCCAAAAGTTTGAATTTGATGTATTTCGGTGCAATAGGGAAAGAATCCTAAAGCGGTGCGGCCTTGGATGTAAAATCCTCGACCCAAAAGTTTGAATTTGATGTATTTCGGTGCAGTAGGGAAAGAATCCTAAAGCGGTGCGGTCTTGGATGTAAAATCCTCGACCCAAAAGATTGAATTTGATGTATTTCGGTGCAATAGGGAAAGAATCCTAAAGCGGTGCGGTATCGGATGTAAAATCCTCGACCTCGAAAAGTTGATTTTTGATGCGAGGTTTGATGTGAGATGCGGAAAGATCGAATTTGAGATTTGATAGAGATTTGGAATCTGGAAAGATTGAATTTGAAATTTGGAAGGATGAGTTAGAACTCGGTTGAAATTTGATTTAAGATTTGATTTGAAATTTGGAAGATCACATTCGAAATTTGATTGAGAATTTGATTTAACATTTATGTTGATTTTGTTTATCTTTTAATGATTCAAATTTTATTTTATCGTTTATTTAATGTTCATGTGAATTTGGTGTTTGTCATTTTTCTTTAGATTTTTTTTTTTTTAAGGAAAGTTTTCTTTTATTATTTTTTTTATCCCTTTTCGTTCTTTGTTCGAAGTTCATTTAACTTTAACGGCGTTTCCCGATCAATTTGCACAAAGAGGTGAAGGCCGAAAATGTGACATGGTCACTTTCATTCCGATCATGTAGAAGATACATCATACATCTTGATGCGGAATATATTTCATACAATCCATGTAAACTCGAAACGCAGTCGTGTATGATCTTTGTCGATCCATCGAAGAAGCATCATCGAAAATCCATGTCCGAATAGTGAGGTACATGGTCGATAACATCACCTTCCAAGCCATCCTTGGCGAGGATGCCGTATGGATGTACATTGGAGGTGTGATATTTTCCATGTAACTCACGGCTCGTAAGGCCGGAGGCTCTCTAGCTCAGGGTGCAGTTGGAAATGGTAAGGTGTCTTCCTGTCGTCCATCCTTACGAAAGTAGCTGAGATCCGCTTCACTGGTACCCACAGGTATGCGATGCCAGCGATATCTGCTCCGTTGCCCTTCGGTATCATGACGGAACCTACGGTAAAGGTATCTTCTTGGCCCTCGGAACTCACTCAGGCTCGCTATCCGGAGGTCGGATCCGAACATGATGTTACACTCGCTCGGGAAAGAGGCTGTGCGAAAGGTCCGACAAAGTCGTGGTGATCTATGTGCGGGGGTATACGGTCGCCCTGTTTGTAGATGTTGATGATGCGAGTATTGGGTATGCAATCTGCGGCGGTACCCTCCATGTTATCAATCTCTTTACCATTCTCTTGATGACTAATGGCATCGGATCCACTTGCTGTGACGGAGTATTCCCGGTGGGTTTCCCTTCCTGTCCTCATGAAAGTTGTAACGACATCCACATTGTATTGTGATTCTTCCCTTCCACGGCATCCATCTCCGGGGTTACGAGTATGTATTTTCCCTTAGGCGGCCCGCTCGAGGCTGTTCTTTTCAAATCCGGATGCAATCCACGATTTCTTGCTTGTTCATACTGCGAGAATACGTCCGTATGTAGCTCGAGGCCCTCTAGTATATTGATTCTTCGCCTCTAATTCTCTCGAAGTATTCAAAGTTTTCTTCTCGACGTCGCATTCTCTCCGGCTCGTATTCCGGAATGATCTGCACGGATGGCGAGGCACAGTGACATATTGTGGAATATATGGTTCGATCCCTTCACGTTCTCCTCCATACCTCGGCTCCTCGGGGATGATGCACTGTCGGGACATCCCCGGGGTTGCTACGCTATGAGGTCATGCGTTGCGGTGGTTCTATCCGGTGGCGTAATAGCCTCCTTTCTTCTAATCTTCGGGAGATTTCCACAGGTTCTTTACGGTATCCTAGGAGCGGCCTCCTTTCTTCGGGTTCTGGTGAGCCGGTGTCCTTGAAGTGTATGCACGACATTGTAGCTGTCTCGTCGCGGCTGGTCCGCGACTAGTTTTGTTAACATCTTACGGATACGGCGATTCTTATTTCTTCGTTGGGTTGCTTGTGAGAGTAGCTCTTCGAACTTCTTGAATCTCTGTGGGCGCGGCGACGAGCTCGCCTTGCCGCGTGGCGACTACGGACTTCATTTTCTTATCTTCTTCGATGTTTGTCTTTCTTTTCTTGTTGTTGGATTGGTGGCTTGGGCCACCCATTTTCATCATCTGTCTGTCGAGGCCGGTTCTTCTCGGTCGACGGGACCCGGTCACTTTCCTTGTACTTGTAGGCTCGCTGGTGCGAAATCCGAGTCGATCTCGATTATCGCTCCATCTTTCACCCTCTTTTCATCGAGTGCAAGGCTTACGCCATTCTTAAAGTTCGGGACCAACCGCCGCTCGACATTTCCTGCGAAAAGACGAGGAAAAGGATCGAGGACATCTTAAGAACAAGAACATTAAGAGAATGTTTATTAAAGACATTTTTTTTTATATTTTTAAACTTAGCAGGAATGAAGTGGGATAAGATCAGGTAAGAGATTTTGATTTGGAAAAGAAAACAAGGAAAATTTTATTATCAAAATTTTATTTATTTTAGCACATTTTGGTTATTTTTGGGTTCGGACCCAGTCATAAGTAATCACTTCACCCGTGCTTCTAGGGATGGAAAGTTCATTCCTTCGAAACATCGGGTAGCGTAATACTTTTTCAAGTATCGTCCATTGATCGGAAGCATATGTCGTTCTCCCTGGCGATTCACTAGGCCGGTAGGAACCTCACGAGTATCTTGCTTCGACCACAAACGGTCCTTCCAGTGTGGGTTCAAATTTTCCTCTTTATCTTGCGGTGTGCGAATAGGTCTTTGAGAACGAGAACTAAATCACCAACTTTGAAGGTTCTTGGGCGGACCGGTTTGTCATGGGCTTGAACCATCTTAGCTTGGTATAGTTCTAAATTCCGTTGCGCTGCCAAGTCTTTTCCCTTCAGGGCTCTACTAATTCTTCGAGTCGTAATTTGGCGTTTTCTTTGTTGTGATTTTATTTGCAGCGCTATTACGAGTGAAGGAAGGCTGAACCTCTAAAAGGCTAACCTTGCCTCGGACCCATACACCGGAGCGTAAGGTGTAGCTTGCGTAGGAGTTACGAAGGTTGTCCAGGTAGGCCTAGTAAGGCTTCTAACAACTTCTCGTGCCAATTTCTCTTATTATCGTCCAAGGTTTTCTTTAAGATTTGAACGAGAGTTTTATTAAAAGCCTCGGCGAGGCCGTTCGCTCTTGGGTAGTAAATTGTTGAGTATCGCCGGTCGATTCCGTGTCTCCGACAAAATTGTTGATTTGTGTGCTTCGAATGCGACCCATTATACGAGATGATTACGCGACACTCCGAAATGGTAAACAACTTGGTTCTTAAAAAATTGTAGTACGTGGTGTGCTTTCACTTCTGCATGTGGAGCTGCCTCGCCCTTGGAAAAATGTACTGTGCTGCAAGAATGAAGCGCTTGTCCTTTTGAAGATGGTGGTTCTGTGGACCCACTATATACGTGCCCCAACATTCGAAATGGCCGCGATGCGATTGTCGGATGTAGCACATTTGGAGGTTGGTGTAGAACCACTCAGTGCACTTGGCATTGGTGACGGCTCTTGGCGATTTTCATGCGGTCGGTCATCATCGAGGGCCGGTAGTACCCTAGTCTTTTAATTTTCATTTTCATTTTCGGGCCCGTCGATGAGCGCCACGGAGTCCGAATGTACCTCTTTAACAATTTCACGGGCCTCGGACCCGCTTAGGCACCTTAGCCGCATTTGATCGAAAGACCTTCGTATAATGTATTGTTTATTAATGCGTAGGACGGAGTTCTTTTCTTGATACGATGGACGACGACCTATCATCGGTAGCTTTCTGTTTGCGGGTAGATACATCGATAGTGTTGTCCGTGATCTTCCGTGTTTTCTACATCCTGTTGCTACGGTGATCCTTTTTCTTTCTGATTTGTATATCGTGTCATGTCAGTTGTGATAGGACACGGCGTCCAGTGAGCGATACTTCCACTTGATTCATCTTGCAAACGGGCGAAATTCTTTTGCGAGAGCAGTATAGCGCATCCGTTAGAGCGTTTTCTTTTACAGGAATTTTGTAGATTGTCACATTTGGAATCGTTCAGCAGTTGTATGGCATCTTGGAAGTATTGCTCGAGTCTTGGTTTTAAAATTCGGTATTGTCGGCGATCGTTGAATGATTAGCTGTGAATCCCCGTAGATGTTGATGTACTGTTATCCCGATTTGAATGGTTAATTCCGGTCCGTTATGAGGGCTTCGTATTACGCTTCGTTGTTTGTACATGGTTACGTCGAGTGGTAGGAGTATCTTAACATCCCCGCTCCGGTGTTATAAAGATTAGCCCGATTCCTGCCTTGCAGGGCACTATCACTTGCGATTCTTCGTCTTTGTGTGCTTGAAGATGCTCCGTCGAAATATAATTCCCAACGTCGATCATCGAGGTCTTCTAGGTTCATTATTTGTTCATCGCAGCAAATCGTCATTGAGAGGAGGTCTGCCGTGAAGGGTGTGCTTGCGAGGAAGTCTGCTAAGATTTGTCCCTTTACGGCACGAAGAGGCACGAAAGTTATATCGAATTGCGATAATATCATTGACCATGCGGCAAGTACGTCGGAAAGCGTTGGACGAGTCATCGAGTATTGCAATGGATTAAACTTCGAGATCGGGTTGACCTTATGAGAAAGCATGTAATGCACGAGCTTTTGAGCGGCGAAGATCGGGGCCAAACAATGCTTTTCGATTGCGGGATACCTTATTTCCGTCGGCGGTAAACGACGACTTAGGTAATAAAGAGCATTTTCTTTACCCTCATCATTGACACAGGCTAACGAGGCTCCGAGAGAGTCGTCTAAAGCCGCGGTATAAAGTATTAGCGGTCTACACGAGGCCAGGGCTGCTAAGACGAGGAGGTGTCATTAAGTATTGTTTAATGTCCTCGAAGGCCCTCGGCATTTCTCTTCCCAAATAAATTTGGCGTCCTTTTTAACTAGTGCGAGAAAGGTGACACCTACTGACGGGTTTGAGATAAAGCGTCGAAGATATGCCGACTTCCCTTGAAAAGATCGTAGTTGTTTTAAGGTTACGGGAGGCGGCATTTCTAAGATAGCTTTAATCTTTTCCGAGTCGATTTCAATTCCACGATGTCGGACAACGAATCCTAAGAATTTCCGGAGGTGACGCGAAGGCGTCATTTTAAGGGATTCATCTTAAGGTTAAATTGTCTTAATCGCTCGAAAACAATTCTCAAATCATACAAGTGGTTGTTCTTTACTTTGCTTTTGATGACCACATCGTCCACGTAGCATTCGACTTGATTTTGGATGAGATCATCAAAAATTCTTGTCATTGCTCTTTGGTAGGTTGCTCCTGCGTTCTTGATCCGAATGGCATCACTTGTGTAGCAAAATACTCCGATCGGCGTTACGAATGCCGTAAGTTTTTCATCTTAGGAGCCATTTTTATCACGGTTGTATCACGAAGATCCATCCATGAACGAGAATATTTCGTGTGTCGAAGCGATGTCGATCATTAATTCAAGGATCGGTAGAGGGAATTCATCTTTCGGGCATGCCTTGTTTAAATCTCGAAATCCACACAAATTCGATCGACCATTCTTCTTCTATTGGTACCACGTTGGCTAACCAAGTCGGATATTGTTCTTCACGAGACAAATTTAGCGTCTATTAGCTTTTTAACTTCAGTATGACTTGTTGTTCGATTTCTAGACGCATTCTTACGGGACCTTGTCGGCAGGACGGAAGTAGGATCCACTCCTAGCTTATGGTGCGACCTGCGGAGCTAAACCGGCATCTCATCGTAGCTCCAAGCAAAACAATCTTTAAATTCCATTAATAACTTGATTATTTCTTCGAGTCTTCTTTATTGAGTAAGGAGCTAACAAAGGTAGGTCTAGGTTCTTCGCTAGTACCTAAGTTAACTTCAGTTAACTCATCTATTGTAGATTTGATCTCTTCTTCGAACTGCGGTGGAGCATTTCCAATTTGTAAATCTTCGAGCTCTTACGTAGTTTCCATGCGGTTTTTCATTAGATTCGCAGGTGACAACCAAGCAAAATTCAGTATCGTCAATTGATCCTACTGTACCGAATCCGAGACCATGTTTTGAATTGGGTGGACGACCGGAGTTATTCCATAATTTTTTAAAATGTTGAGATAGACCTTTTGTTCATTGTCGAGGTAAGAAACCACGTTGAATTAAATTTTGAACACAGGGAGAGTACCACTCGAAAGGCGATTCCATTAATTCGATGAAGTAGCATCTTGAGTTGTACATTATTTTCGGTTTTGGAGGAAGAAGCACCACGGTAGAATTTGATGGGCTTTGCACCACCGCTACGTACCTCTTTGACCTCCATACCCTCGATCTTGTTAGAATGGATCGGGGTCAGGGTCATAGTATGTACGTAGTGGTTAATCTTTTCGTACATCGATTTATATTCTTCGTTTCTTTCATCTTCAATAGGGATTTTGAATTGCGGCTTCTTAGACTTATTGTCGTTGCTTCTTGTTTGATTTCGTTTTCTTCTTCGAGCTATCTTCCCGATCAACATTGATGGTCGGTTTCCTCTGTCCGATCGTCCTAACGTCTCTACCACGACCTCGTCCCCGGCCTCGACCTCGGATGCGAGTTGTGGAGAAACCTTCACCATCTCGCCGTAAGGGAGTGGTGAGTGGCTGGTGGACTAGAACTTCGAGGTTATTCGTTGTTCCGAACTTTCTTTGCTTCATTTGTTATGGTATCTCTGGAGAAGATCATTTTCTTTGGTGGTGCATAATAAGCTGCATCCTCGTGGATTCCAATTTCATGTTCGGAGAACGGTTGTAAGTCACCTTTGATGCACTGTTCCCCTCCATCGTAGTATTTGATGCACTGATGTAGAGATGATGGTACCATCCCTGTTTTCATGTATCCATGGTCGGCCTGGTAGAGCGTTGAACGATGTTTCGAATCGATTATGTGAAATTTTGCGGTTGTCTTTGCTAAGTCACCGGTCTTCATTAGCGGTGTTATTGAGCCGAGGGCTCTTTCTCCTTACGGTTGAATCCTCTTAATAACATTTTGTCTGCCTCGAGCTCGCGAGCATCAATTTCAAGTATCTTAGCGTTCGAAGATTCATTATATTGATTGATGCTCTGGATCCACCAATACTGCGGAGAGTGTAAATTTTCCGATTGTAGCCGAAATGTACAACGGTCGGTTGTGATCTGCTTGTTCCAAGTAGTAGGTCATCGTACTGTGAAGGTAACACCTCGTTGTTCCTTTAACGAGCAAACCTCATCTAAGGAATCTCCAGGCCATTTGAGCTAAGCGAATTCCGGATCAAGTAAGGCCTTGATCGAGGCTTCTCTCATCTCCTTTGATAAGATGAGAGCATCATAAATGCTCGGTTTGGCGGTAGTTTCCTAAGATGGGCTAGCACGTTGTAGTCCACTTTATTTTCATGTGTCTCTGCTTCTTCTCGAATGGGTATTTCTTACTTTGGGGTTGGTTCTTCTTGAACAACCACTGCTTTCCTTTGTCCTTTGGACCCATTCTCGGAGGTAGAATTTTGCCACTCCTTAAGTTGACTTCGTAATTTCCTGCAGAATCTATTGTTGAGCTTGCCGGTGTCTCTTCTTGAATCGGAATGACGGGCTCTTCGGATTAGCTTCGAGTACGAAGGCTCTAACTCTCATCGTGATTTGGAGCTCCTCGAAACTCGCGAGATAGATTTGTTGCTTGTTGAACTCTCGTAGCCTCCTTGATGGATGTCTTCTTCGTTTATTTTGCTCGTCGAGATCGTGTATGATTTGAGAATTGTCGTTGGTATCGAAATCGATATCCGGATTATCGTTAGTTACGTAATCGTTAGAAACGATCAAAACGTAGCCGACGCCATCACCCTTATCATTATATGATCCCACCGAAGTGAGCGGATAATCATACGAGTCGGGGGTTCGAGGGATTTCTCCCCGAATCGGAAACAACTATCCTAGGATAAGCGGCCCCTAGATCCAGCCTTAGGTGCCTCGGTCTTCTCTTCTTCGTCGATTTTCTTCTTTTCTTCGATCGTCTCTGTTGAGGTGGTTCTTCCATCGCGATTGATAGTACCGAAGCTGCGGGTTTCAAACTACGAATTGAAGCTCGCACGAAGCGGTTTGGATGTTGTCTAAAATCTTTTCGAAGACCTCGTCGAAGCGGTAGTCCATCCATCGTCGGTCGTATTGGGATTTATCGGAATGATGGGATCGGTCGAGACAACATTGATGGAACCTCCTTTCAGGGTTCCTTCATGTACTCCTTCGGGATCGTTATATTCCCTTTCAGCGAGGTTGTCATTGAGCCAACTTTTGAAGGTAATGCAATCTTCTATCTTGTGCCGAAGCATCCGGTGGTAAGGGCAAAAGTTGGGATCACCTTTCTTGTTGACTTCCTCTGGTCTTTTAGGCTCGCGGCTGGAAATGCTGGAGTCTTCATCGGACTACGGAACATTTTCGGCTGCTGCTTCATTCTTGAACGGATACTCTCGCTCGGAAGCTCCCTTAACGTACGTTGCGGACGAGGTGGTTGTTCATCTTTGCGGAGATGAGTGATAGTCTGGGCGGAGTTCTTGGTAGTCTGTTGTAGTTCTTTGCGGCCGTTACGGTGGTATTTGCATCGGTTGCTTGCCTTTGTCCATTGCTTGCAACGATCCCGGATTTCTTTTCAAAAGTCTTTACGGAGCTTTTGTTTGTCCGTCTTGTCGGCGAAACTTAATTGCTTCGCCTCTTCTTGCAAGCTTCCGGCCTTGCTTAACAACTTCTCGAAAGTCTTAATAGTAAATCCCTTGAGGAGAAGTCTTATCGGGCCATGGATGCTTTTAGTAAAATGCCGACTTGCGTCTTGTTCTTGCAGTTGTGGTTCACACTTCATACTTAGGTTCCTCCATCGAAGTATGTAGTCCACCAAGGTTTCATTCGGCTTTTGTTTCTCTACCACTAAATCACCTATAGTGATGTGGTGCTGAGCTCCGGCGAATCGCTTGATGAAGGGTTCTCTAGCTGCGAGAACGTCTTCACAGAACCATTTGGTAATTCCGCATACCGGTCGAAGGCGATTCGACGGACTGGCGACGAACATCGGAAGAGTAATGCATCGCTCCACGCCGGCATTGCAGACCAGCGGCGAAAGTGTGCCACATCTGTGTCGGGGGTTCCGGTTCCGTCGAAGGTCTTGAACGAGAGGTGGTACGAAGCCTTTCGGGTATTGGACAACGTTGAATTCTTACGGTAAAGGTCTACCCGTCCGAACGGATGTCCCGCTCTTCGATTGTGCTAAGGCTTCTCGCTTTTCTTGTTCCACCAAGTTCTTGATATCCTTTTCGGGAATCATACTTTGTGTTGCATCCTTCTTTAATTGATCATCCCCGTTGACGGATGTAATCTCCTTTCCTCCGTCTACGATGTGAATGACCTGCGGGGGTGTTTCCCTTTGTGGTTGTACTTGACTGCGGAGGTGGCCGGAGCTACGGCCATCTCTTCCATCCTTTTCGCCATTTGAGCGATCGTGTCGTCTTTTTCACAGGTTGCCTTCTCATCGGTTCCGGCTCCTCTCTTCTGCAGGTTGCGGGAGCACCTTGCGAAGGCGATGGAAGCTCGTGTCTCGGCCATGTTGATTTACGCGTATTCGTCGTCCATGAATTCCGATGAATCGATCTCGTCTCCGAACTTTTCTTCTCTTTCTTTTGCCGATCGTCGGATATCGGTTCTCGGCTTTTCCATGGCATCTTCTAGCGGGGCTTTCGTGTGTCTTCGTGGTTGTCGTGCGATAGGCTCTAGGGTCCCCTTCTCGCGAGTCCCCTTCATCGCGGTAGCACTTTCTTGGATTCGAGTCTCTGGCGAGACTTTCTTTCTCGAGATTGCTTGTTTCGATCTCGTTGCCCGGTAGTGGGACGCCATACCATCCTTCGGCGGCGGAAGGTGCAGGACCGGATGGTGCAGTCGGCCGAATCTTCGGAAGGTGGTATCCTCCTAGTCTGTAATCTCGAGACGACAACGAGGTGGACTAGCCTTCATTCTTTTACTTGGCTTTTACGTCATGATGGCGGGTTCTACTCGGGGCCCGAGACGGGATTTGGCTGGCACCCACCCTATCCTTCGTAGAATTTCCGATACGGGGCGGTTTTCCTTCTTTGCTTTCTCTACCAAAGTTTGCGGTCGACGCCAACGGCGTAGTTCTAGTTCTTTTCTTGCGTCATGTCGTTGTAATATGCGAGTTTGTGGTAATGTGGCGGCAATCTTGCGAATATTTTCTTCATCTTCGCGGTGGAGAGGGGATGAAACCTGCTTCCTCCCAAGAGTGGTATGTATTCGGGCGGCGGTGTATATTTTGGCGATTCTGGAATTTCCTCACAGGAAAGCAATTTCGGCGGCTACGGCTTCTTTAGCGATCCTTCCACTTGTTTCTTCTTTGGGTCCTTGTCGGTGACGAAATCTTTGAAGCTTGGACCCGATTTCGAAAACGAAGGTCTTACGAGAAGATCTGTACCCTCCACGGTAACGGGTCCATCATAATTACTGGATTTCTTTCCCCTTTGATTTGGCAAAAGTCGGGGTAGGTGCGAAACAACTAGACCGGTGGGGTAGAGATAACGGTCCTTCTATGGACATCGGTACTCCTCTTAGTCGGGATCCTTTGCGAGAGGAGGGAATTCTTGGGTCGACCTAAGGTTGAACTCGAGCGGCGGCTTCTCGGCTTCGGATACCTTGTTCATCGGTGCAAAGAGGGAGACGTCGGTGATCTTGACGTTCGTGTTTTCAAATCCTTGTCCAAATCGGATGATTCCATTGTCGGGCGGCTCATTCTTATAGACGACGAGGTCCGGTCCATTGGTAAAGAGAAAATCGGTTTCGGGGCTTCCATTTACGGGGTAGATTAGGTTTGTCGAGTCTCGAGTTATGCTTCTTTTCTTTAGGACGAAAAGAAAGGAATTGAAAAGAGTCGAACTCATTCTTGTTCATGTATTTATAAGAAGGAATCACTTATTAAAAGAATCACTTATTAGAGGGTTTGTTTATTTAGAACGGAGTGTTCGAAGGTGTAGAGAAGGTAAGGAATGCGAATCGGAGTTGGAAAAGAAAAGAGTCTTAAGCGAGACTTCTCGACTCGAAGGATCACTCCTAAACTAACACTGTTGGGGGTCGCCCTACCTCGAAATGAGGTAAAAGGATCTCGGAACCTCTCTGTTTAGGGTTGTCTAGCAGTGGCTCCTAAATCCGAGAGAATGTTGGTTATACTTGTTCGAGGTAGAAATGAACATAGTATCCCGACGGAAAGAAGAGTAGTTTGATCCATAAGGGACATGGATGCACTTCTTGATTTTTGAAAGCGGAATTGTACGATTAGAATGGAGAGAGGAACTTTCCCAGCGTGAGTCGTCGAAGTTGTCGGCATATTTTTAGGTTATGTGTTTTATTTTGAAAAGGGGGTCGCCTACGGAAATTGTCGGCGAATTTTTAATTTAATTTAAATAAATAATTTGAAAAGTAGTATTTTATTTTGAAAATAATTTTAAATTTTAAAATTTTAAAATATGAAGTCAAACTGATCTCACATCCCGAATAGTTTATATAAACGAGCACCGCATCATGAGCCAGTGTATCTATCCCGAAGAATAGACACCTTGCTTGATGATGGGGCTCGATTAAATAAACTAGAAAGGTTTGTGACATCTGTTTGGTACGCGAACCAATTTTATAAGCCGACAAATTCCCTGCTTAATATGAAAACATTAAACGGGGTTTATATTACTGGGTTCTTTAAAATTCCACTATAAGGGCAAGCCCATATAGTTAATTACATCTTAAGTGACGGGAATCACCTAAGAAAACTCTCGATAATAATCGATAGTTAGCTCTCGAGAATTTGAAGTTTAAGTTTTCAAAGGTTGAATTTTTGAATCTCGATAGGGAATGGATCAAGTTTGGAACATTTTATTTTGGGAATTCGAAAGGAAGAAGAGTAGGAGAAATTACGGATTCGAAGCGAACTTCGGTAATCTCCCGACTATCCTATTGTTTGGCTTGGATTTAGGAAAGTCCTAATGTTCATTTAATGTTTTAATCTTGCCGATTTTAGTCAATTAGGGCTTATATTTATATGATAGAATCATACGAAATATGCTCTGGAAGATATGAGGGTTTATGTCGTATCGGACGACTACCTCGGAATCCTAAGACCGGTTAGGGCTTAATTTGCAATGCAAATGCACTAACGAAGAGTTGAGGATTTATGTTGCACTAGGCAAACTACCTCGAAGTCCTATGGCTTTGTTGTTTAATTCTAGGAAAGTTTCGTTGAAGTGGGTTGAAGTTTTGCTTGACGACGATGGACGTCTTGCCCACCATGCTCAGAGCTCCTTGTTGTTGCGAGAGGTTTAGTTTTAGAAATCACAAATCGGGGGATGAGAAAAGTGTTTTGGTTTAGAGATGTCTTAATTTCCATGTGTTTTTAACATTTTAATTAAAACGAGATCTTAAAGTTGATTAAACGAGAACCGATTAAGATCCGCGGTTCGCGTCGTCCCGGCACCGTTATTTTCATCGAATTCACTTAGTCAGGATGAATTTACTAAACTCAACTAAATGAGTTCCGCACTTTCATTTAGACAGTGGGAAATCCAGTTAGCAACACGTGGGTTACATCATCAGAGGTATTCTCGATCATTCG
Organism: Papilionanthe hookeriana x Papilionanthe teres; assembly: GCA_022702705.1. Taxonomy (NCBI): domain Eukaryota; kingdom Viridiplantae; phylum Streptophyta; class Magnoliopsida; order Asparagales; family Orchidaceae; genus Papilionanthe; species Papilionanthe hookeriana x Papilionanthe teres. The sequence continues at coordinate 4,761 of JAKZJZ010001569.1, read as the reverse complement.
ATGAGACGTTTTAATTTAGTTGTAATTGTAGTTTTGTGTTACGTTTGTGATTAAATTTTGAGTTATCTTATATTTTGAAATGTTGTGGCGGTGAATTTTATCTTGCGATGACTTTTAATTTAGTTATGGGTTTCGGTTTTGGTTTACGTCCTAAAGGTGTAGGTTTTCATGCTAATCGTTGTTTATCGTACGAGAAGTAAGTGCGATGCGATTAAATAAATTGCCGTAAAGTAAATCGCAATAAAATAAAAGCGTGCACTGGAGGGTCTTCCACGTCATCCAGTTGCACTTAAAACACGATTAGCATATTTAAGCATTTAAAGTAAGTTCCTAGGTAAAGGTAGGGAAAGGTTATGGTTTTCTACCAAATTCCTAATCCTATAGCTAGTCATTTCTATGACGTCCAGGTTCCTTGTGTTTTTGGTTTGAAGACGATTTTCTTCATCGAAGAACAATTAAGTTCGATTGTTCTTATAAATATCCTATCATATTGAGGAAGTGCTTAAGAAGAATCTTAAATATCTTTTCGATATTCATAGGATTGTTTTAAGTCGAAATGAATTTAATTATGTAAATGAATCGATCGTCAGAGGTTTTCGAAGTTTTGTTAACTTGCTCGGTGAACTAGGATGTTTGAATGTCACATAAGTGAAGTAACACTTCATTTAATATCCTGTTTAGGAGTTATGATAACTAAAGCTCCTAAGGGCAAAATGATATTTAATGATTTGTGATTGAATTTAAGTTGAATTAATGATTTAAGTTTGGAATAGTGTTAAAGTTATTTTAGATTTATTTTTGAATTCTTCATGTCTTTATATTTAATTTAATTTAATTTAATTTAACTTAATTTAATGTAATGTGGTTTAATTTAATTTAATTTAACTTAAGTTAATTTAATGTAATATGATTTAGTTTAATTTAATTTAATTTAATTTAATTTACTTTTTAATTTAATTTAATTTAATTTAATTTAATTTAATTTAATTTAGTTTTTAATTTAATTTAATTTAATTTAATTCAATTTAGTTTGGTTTGATGTTACATTAAATTAATTTGAGTTGATTTAATTTTTAATTTAATTTGATTTAATTTAATTTAATTTAATTTATTTTTTAATTTAATTTAATTTAATTTAATTTAATTTAATTCTTAATTTAATTTAATTTTTTAATTTAATTTTTAATTTGATTTAATTTAATTTGATTTAATTTAATTTAATTTAATTTTTTAATTTAATTTTATTCATTTTGTTTTTAATTAAAGAGTTCAATTATTTAATTTTAGTTTAATGATTAAGTCTTTTAATATTTTAAATTTGAATTATCATTTTAATTAGGAATTAAACATTAATGAAATGATTAATTTAGGGATTTTTATAAATTAAAGAATAAATCTCTTCTAATAATATCCACTATTTTAATAATTCCGATTTTATTATTCTTCCAAATTTAATCGATTATTTAATTAAAGTTTAATCATTTTAAATTGCTTAATGGGTTTCTACCCTTTAGTTATTAAATTTCAATCATCCAAATCAGAATAGGATCAAATATTTTACTTGTTAATTTTTATTAAACCTAAAGTTTTAATTAAGGATTAAAAGAATTTAATTACCACTTTACCCTTTAAGCTTAATAATTTCATAACTCACTAAATTGAGCTCAAATGAACTTGAAATTTTTATGTGACTTCACTCATATGTCAATAAAGACATTAGAGGAGAAAATGTGATTTTTCTGTATTTAATTTATTTATATAATTATTTTTGGTGGAAAATAAGGATTTCGAGGAAAATTTAATAACATGACCAAGGAAAAGTTTCTGTCCTTAAGAAAATTATGGGACATTCCTAATGACGAGAGGACCACTTGGACCAAATTTTGTGATTTTTGAATTACATTTTATTTATTAGAATTATTTTAAGTTCTGGAGTATTAATTAATTTAAAAATAAAATAAATGTTGAAAAATGAATTTTATGTTTTTCAAAAATCTCTCTGATATCAAGGAAACCAGAGAAGCAAATTTTGCAATTTTCTGATTTTTCTATGATTTATTATAATTATTTTAGTGAAAATGCTAGAAAATACATATTTTTAATTTTAAAATTACCCTAGAACTTTAAAAATTAATATCTCACCAAATAGGCCTAAGAAAAATATGGGGTTTGTTCCTAAGTGATTAAAATTCAAAATGTGACATTTTGGTGAATTTTATTATTTTTGTGATTTTTATTATTTTTTAATTATTAAAAATATTAAAATAATATTAAAAATCAACTTTTTAGAAAATTGAAATTTTAATTTTCTTAAATTCCCCTGATATCAGAGAGGCTCTAAAACCAATTTGGTGAATTTTTGAAAGGTATTTTGAAAATTATGAATTTTTAAAGTTTAAAATGACTAAATGGCTTAATCGGCCCGATTAATAGGGCTAACCAAGTCCAATTGACTTTAAACTTTTATGGTGGGTTCCTCGATCCTAAAGGTCGGTGGAGAATTGATTTCAAGTCAATTTGATCTATGGTTACCTCTAATTAATTAGGGGTACATTTTGAGTGCTTAAGCCGATTAGGGTTATCTAAAATGAACTAACTTCAAACCTATTTTTCCTAGGGTTCTCGAGTCATAAGGAACATCACCAAATTTTTCTAGAATTTATTTCACAACATGCTATTTATTGGAATTAAAATACTCGAAAACGAGTGACATGAATTTGAAAAATCAATAACTCTTCATAGGGATGGCCTCTGACTTTGGAAAATTCGGGGAATGTTCCCAGATTCGGAGGCTTAAAGCCACTATGGTCTCATGCCATGGTGAATTGTATACATGCATGAAGAATTAAATGTATGCGAGAGAGTAAATAAATTATAAAAAATAAAATACTTGATGAAATTAAATGATCTCTTTTCCACGTTATTCTCCTCATGTTCAGTGAGCAAGAGGGTATTTTTATTTTATTTTTATGATTTTCCTACACAAAGTTATGGATTTTTGAAGTTTAGGGAATTAAATAAATAGAAAATACCCCTAATTTTCTACTTATCCACGCGGCGCCGCGTCATCCTTAACATCTCCGAAGGCACACGCGTCGCGATCTCATTCGATGCCGCCATCCGCGTCGGCGCTCCCGGGACCCGGCTGTATCGCTCCGTCTTCGATCCGACGCGATCTCGGCCGTCCGTCCGCGCGTGTATTAAATGGACGGCATCCGTTCATCGTCCCCAGTGTCCTCGCCCGAGAGCCGTCCACACTAAATCCACAATATCTCACTCGATACTCGATGGATTTTCATGTGCTTATGCTGCATGGATTCATCTTGAAGAGACGAACACATCCATACGGTTATCATGCATTGAAATTAAAGCATTTGAAATGGAGAATCTCCAGAAGCTTGGGATGAAGAATTAGCTCATACCTTTGCTCAGAGAAGTGTGGCTTCGATGCGAGAGTTGTTGCACCTTCGATTGGATCTAGTGAGCTCCGAGATGAAGTCTCATGGTGCAGTGAATTGTCACAAGTTGGACTTCGACCACGATCGATCCACAAAGCTTGGAGGACTGGAGCAGGCTAGGTGGCTTGGAGATGGGGCTTTTGCTTGGTGGACACCTTCTCTTGGTGCGAGTGAAGGTGTAGGACCAATCAATTTGAGGATTGATCCCTTTGTGGAGAAGTGTCACTGGTTTTGGGTGGAATTTCGGTTGAGAAATTGGATTTTGTCGGTGGGGATTAGAGGCGAATTGACACTTGGGGATCAGCTGCTCTAAGGGTGGAGAAGGGTTTGGAACAATTTTGGCGAGTTTCGGCAAGGTTTGTGCAACTCTTTTTTATGGCCGTGAGGGGTGGTGTTTAAATAGGAGAGGGTGGAGGGCCTCACAGGGGAGTTAGGGCTTTGGATCACTCGCTTAGGTCGAGGAAGAACGACCATGCTATCCATTTGGGTTGAGACAAGTCGGCGATGGAGAATTTCAATGTTGGCTCACATGTGAGCTTTCGGCCATGGTGTTTTCCGGCGGCTCGGTGGTGGCCGGCCGGGCATGGGTCACCCTCGGGTTCGGGTGGGTCGGGGCTTGATGTTTGTGAAGGCGATTGGTGGCTGCCATGTGTAAAGGGTTTGAATCAAAGTGGAATGGGGTAAGGGTGTATTTTGGCTCAAATTGGTCGAAATGCATGGATTGGGCTAGGTGCACCTTCCCATGGCTAGTTTGGAGCTGAAGATAAAGTGGTTTTGGTCGGCATAATTAGTGGGGAAGAGGTCACCCATCCAAGTACGATTAAGTTTAAGCAAGGTTTAGTGGAGTCATGGAAGTGGCTAATCCCTTTAAGGAATATGGAAAGGACCTCCTCCTCTTGCCATCTTGGGTATGGTGAGGTGGAAAGTAGATCCCATGGCTCTCATGTGGCTCATGCATGGCTTCATGGCTCATCTTTGGCTTGGGAAAAGTTTAGTCGACTTTCATGAGGAAGGATGTTGAAATTTTTGATGGATTTAAGGAGAATTGTCATAAGGCTTGATTTGGAATTATTTGGTGATAGATTTTAGAACTTAGGAAGTGTTTTAAATCAAAGGGATGATGAGAGGAATTTCATGTGGGTTTTGTTATGGACTTTGGGCTTTTGAATTTGTCTTGGATGGGCCTTTTAAGAAAGTGGGCCTTTGAATTTTAAAATGAATTTTAGGATGGAATTTTAGTAAAGGCTTGGGCCAAATAATTGTTGAGTTTGGTTTAGGGATGTGTCATGAGTGGTTTGGAGTC
>JAKZJZ010001568.1:17500-25000 GCA_022702705.1 Papilionanthe hookeriana x Papilionanthe teres | reverse complement strand
TAAACCCTAAACCCTAAACCCTAAACCCTAAACCCTAAACCCTAAAACCCTAAACCCTAAACCCTAAACCCTAAACCCTAAACCCTAAACCCTAAACCCTAAACCCTAAACCCTAAACCCTAAACCCTAAACCCTAAACCCTAAACCCTAAACCCTAAACCCTAAACCCTAAACCCTAAACCCTAAACCCTAAACCCTAAACCCTAAACCCTAAACCCTAAACCCTAAACCCTAAACCCTAAACCCTAAACCCTAAACCCTAAACCCTAAACCCTAAACCCTAAACCCTAAACCCTAAACCCTAAACCCTAAACCCTAAACCCTAAACCCCAAACCCTAAACCCTAAACCCTAAACCCTAAACCCTAAACCCTAAACCCTAAACCCTAAACCCTAAACCCTAAACCCTAAACCCTAAACCCTAAACCCTAAACCCTAAACCCTAAACCCTAAACCCCAAACCCTAAACCCTAAACCCTAAACCCTAAACCCTAAACCCTAAACCCTAAACCCTAAACCCTAAACCCTAAACCCTAAACCCTAAACCCTAAACCCTAAACCCTAAACCCTAAACCCTAAACCCTAAACCCTAAACCCTAAACCCTAAACCCTAAACCCTAAACCCTAAACCCTAAACCCTAAAACCCTAAACCCTAAACCCTAAACCCTAAACCCCTAAACCCTAAACCCTAAACCCTAAACCCCTAAACCCTAAACCCTAAACCCTAAACCCTAAACCCTAAACCCTAAACCCTAAACCCTAAACCCTAAACCCTAAACCCTAAACCCTAAACCCTAAACCCTAAACCCTAAAACCCTAAACCCTAAAACCCTAAACCCTAAACCCTAAACCCTAAACCCTAAACCCTAAACCCTAAACCCTAAACCCTAAAACCCTAAACCCTAAACCCTAAACCCTAAACCCTAAACCCTAAACCCTAAAACCCTAAACCCTAAACCCTAAACCCTAAACCCTAAACCCTAAACCCTAAACCCTAAACCCTAAACCCTAAACCCTAAACCCTAAACCCTAAACCCTAAACCCTAAACCCTAAACCCTAAACCCTAAACCCTAAACCCTAAACCCTAAACCCTAAACCCTAAACCCTAAACCCTAAACCCTAAACCCTAAACCCTAAACCCTAAACCCTAAACCCTAAACCCTAAACCCTAAACCCTAAACCCTAAAACCCTAAACCCTAAACCCTAAACCCTAAACCCTAAACCCTAAACCCTAAACCCTAAACCCTAAACCCTAAACCCTAAACCCTAAACCCTAAACCCTAAACCCTAAACCCTAAACCCTAAACCCTAAACCCTAAACCCTAAACCCTAAACCCTAAAACCCTAAACCCTAAACCCTAAACCCTAAACCCTAAAACCCTAAACCCTAAACCCTAAACCCTAAACCCTAAACCCTAAACCCTAAACCCCAAACCCTAAACCCTAAACCCTAAACCCTAAACCCTAAACCCTAAACCCTAAACCCTAAACCCTAAACCCTAAACCCTAAACCCTAAAACCCTAAACCCTAAACCCTAAACCCTAAACCCTAAACCCTAAACCCTAAACCCTAAACCCTAAACCCTAAACCCTAAACCCTAAACCCTAAACCCTAAACCCTAAACCCTAAACCCTAAACCCTAAACCCTAAACCCTAAAACCCTAAACCCTAAACCCTAAACCCTAAACCCTAAACCCTAAACCCTAAACCCCTAAACCCTAAACCCTAAACCCTAAACCCTAAAACCCTAAACCCTAAACCCTAAACCCTAAACCCTAAACCCTAAACCCTAAACCCTAAACCCTAAACCCTAAACCCTAAACCCTAAACCCTAAACCCCAAACCCTAAACCCTAAACCCTAAACCCTAAACCCTAAACCCTAAACCCTAAAACCCTAAACCCTAAACCCTAAACCCTAAACCCTAAACCCTAAACCCCTAAACCCTAAACCCTAAACCCTAAACCCTAAACCCTAAACCCTAAACCCTAAACCCTAAACCCTAAACCCTAAACCCTAAACCCTAAACCCTAAACCCTAAACCCTAAACCCTAAACCCTAAACCCTAAACCCTAAACCCTAAACCCTAAACCCTAAAACCCTAAACCCTAAACCCTAAACCCTAAACCCTAAACCCCAAACCCTAAACCCTAAACCCTAAACCCTAAACCCTAAACCCTCAAACCCTAAACCCTAAACCCCTAAACCCTAAACCCTAAACCCTAAACCCTAAAACCCTAAACCCTAAACCCTAAACCCTAAACCCTAAACCCTAAACCCTAAACCCTAAACCCTAAACCCTAAACCCTAAAACCCTAAACCCTAAACCCTAAACCCTAAACCCTAAACCCTAAAACCCTAAACCCTAAACCCTAAACCCTAAAACCCTAAACCCTAAACCCTAAAACCCCAAACCCTAAACCCTAAACCCTAAACCCTAAACCCTAAACCCTAAACCCTAAACCCTAAACCCTAAACCCTAAACCCTAAACCCTAAACCCTAAACCCTAAACCCTAAACCCTAAAACCCTAAACCCTAAACCCTAAACCCTAAACCCTAAACCCTAAACCCTAAACCCTAAACCCTAAACCCTAAACCCTAAACCCTAAACCCTAAACCCTAAACCACCCTAAACCCTAAAACCCCAAACCCTAAACCCTAAACCCTAAACCCTAAACCCTAAACCCTAAACCCTAAACCCTAAACCCTAAACCCTAAACCCTAAACCCTAAACCCTAAACCCTAAACCCTAAACCCTAAACCCTAAACCCTAAACCCTAAACCCTAAACCCTAAACCCTAAACCCTAAACCCTAAACCCTAAACCCTAAAACCCTAAACCCTAAACCCTAAACCCTAAACCCTAAACCCTAAACCCTAAACCCTAAACCCTAAACCCTAAACCCTAAACCCTAAACCCTAAACCCTAAACCCTAAACCCTAAACCCTAAACCCTAAACCCTAAACCCTAAACCCTAAACCCTAAACCCTAAACCCTAAACCCTAAACCCTAAACCCTAAAACCCTAAACCCTAAACCCTAAACCCTAAACCCTAAACCCTAAACCCTAAACCCTAAACCCTAAACCCTAAACCCTAAACCCTAAACCCTAAACCCTAAACCCTAAACCCCAAACCCTAAACCCTAAACCCTAAACCCTAAACCCTAAACCCTAAACCCTAAACCCTAAACCCTAAACCCTAAACCCTAAACCCTAAACCCTAAACCCTAAACCCTAAACCCTAAACCCTAAACCCTAAACCCTAAACCCTAAACCCTAAACCCTAAACCCTAAACCCTAAACCCTAAAACCCTAAACCCTAAACCCTAAAACCCTAAACCCTAAACCCTAAACCCTAAACCCTAAACCCTAAACCCTAAACCCTAAACCCTAAACCCTAAACCCTAAACCCTAAACCCTAAACCCTAAAACCCTAAACCCTAAACCCTAAACCCTAAACCCTAAACCCTAAACCCTAAACCCTAAACCCTAAACCCTAAACCCTAAACCCTAAACCCTAAACCCTAAACCCTAAACCCTAAACCCTAAACCCTAAACCCTAAAACCCTAAACCCTAAACCCTAAACCCTAAACCCTAAACCCTAAACCCTAAACCCTAAACCCTAAACCCTAAACCCTAAACCCTAAACCCTAAAACCCTAAACCCTAAACCCTAAACCCTAAACCCTAAACCCTAAACCCTAAACCCTAAACCCTAAACCCTAAACCCTAAACCCTAAACCCTAAACCCTAAACCCTAAACCCTAAACCCTAAACCCTAAACCCTAAACCCTAAACCCTAAAACCCTAAACCCTAAACCCTAAACCCTAAACCCTAAAACCCTAAACCCTAAACCCTAAACCCTAAACCCTAAACCCTAAACCCTAAACCCTAAACCCTAAACCCTAAACCCTAAACCCTAAACCCTAAACCCTAAACCCTAAACCCTAAACCCTAAACCCTAAACCCTAAACCCTAAACCCTAAACCCTAAACCCTAAACCCTAAACCCTAAACCCTAAACCCTAAACCCTAAACCCTAAACCCTAAACCCTAAACCCTAAACCCTAAACCCTAAACCCTAAAACCCTAAACCCTAAACCCTAAACCCTAAACCCTAAACCCTAAACCCTAAACCCTAAACCCTAAACCCTAAACCCTAAACCCTAAACCCTAAACCCTAAACCCTAAACCCTAAACCCTAAACCCTAAACCCTAAACCCTAAACCCTAAACCCTAAACCCTAAACCCTAAAACCCTAAACCCTAAACCCTAAACCCTAAACCCTAAACCCTAAACCCTAAACCCTAAAACCCTAAACCCTAAACCCTAAACCCTAAACCCTAAACCCTAAACCCTAAACCCTAAACCCTAAACCCTAAACCCCTAAACCCTAAACCCTAAACCCTAAACCCTAAACCCTAAACCCTAAACCCTAAACCCTAAACCCTAAACCCTAAACCCTAAACCCTAAACCCTAAACCCTAAACCCTAAACCCCAAACCCTAAACCCTAAACCCTAAACCCTAAACCCTAAACCCTAAACCCTAAACCCTAAACCCTAAACCCTAAACCCTAAACCCTAAAACCCTAAACCCTAAACCCTAAACCCTAAACCCTAAACCCTAAACCCTAAACCCTAAACCCTAAAACCCTAAACCCTAAACCCTAAACCCTAAACCCTAAACCCTAAACCCTAAACCCTAAAACCCTAAACCCTAAACCCTAAACCCTAAACCCTAAACCCTAAACCCTAAACCCTAAACCCTAAACCCTAAACCCTAAACCCTAAACCCTAAACCCTAAACCCTAAACCCTAAACCCTAAACCCTAAACCCTAAACCCTAAACCCTAAACCCCAAACCCTAAACCCTAAACCCTAAACCCTAAACCCTAAACCCTAAACCCTAAACCCTAAACCCTAAACCCTAAACCCTAAACCCTAAACCCTAAACCCTAAACCCTAAACCCTAAACCCTAAACCCTAAACCCTAAACCCTAAACCCTAAACCCTAAACCCTAAACCCTAAACCCTAAACCCTAAACCCTAAACCCTAAACCCTAAACCCTAAACCCTAAACCCTAAACCCTAAACCCTAAACCCTAAACCCTAAACCCTAAACCCTAAACCCTAAACCCCAAACCCTAAACCCCAAACCCTAAACCCTAAACCCTAAACCCTAAACCCTAAACCCTAAACCCTAAACCCTAAACCCTAAACCCTAAACCCTAAACCCTAAACCCTAAACCCTAAACCCTAAACCCTAAACCCTAAACCCTAAACCCTAAACCCTAAACCCTAAACCCTAAACCCTAAACCCTAAACCCTAAACCCTAAACCCTAAACCCTAAACCCTAAACCCTAAACCCTAAACCCTAAAACCCTAAACCCTAAACCCTAAACCCTAAACCCTAAACCCTAAACCCCAAACCCTAAACCCTAAACCCTAAACCCTAAACCCTAAACCCTAAACCCTAAACCCTAAACCCTAAACCCTAAACCCTAAACCCTAAACCCTAAACCCTAAACCCTAAACCCTAAACCCTAAACCCTAAACCCTAAACCCTAAACCCTAAACCCTAAACCCTAAACCCTAAACCCTAAACCCTAAACCCTAAACCCTAAACCCTAAACCCTAAACCCTAAACCCTAAACCCTAAACCCTAAACCCTAAACCCTAAAACCCTAAACCCTAAACCCTAAACCCTAAACCCTAAACCCTAAACCCTAAACCCTAAACCCCAAACCCTAAACCCTAAACCCTAAACCCTAAACCCTAAACCCTAAACCCTAAACCCTAAACCCTAAACCCTAAAACCCTAAACCCTAAACCCTAAACCCCAAACCCTAAAACCCTAAACCCTAAACCCTAAACCCTAAACCCTAAACCCTAAACCCTAAACCCCAAACCCTAAACCCTAAACCCTAAACCCTAAACCCTAAACCCTAAACCCTAAACCCTAAACCCCAAACCCTAAACCCTAAACCCTAAACCCTAAACCCTAAACCCTAAACCCTAAACCCTAAACCCTAAACCCTAAACCCTAAAACCCTAAACCCTAAACCCTAAAACCTAAAACCCTAAACCCTAAACCCTAAACCCTAAACCCTAAACCCTAAACCCTAAACCCTAAAACCCTAAACCCTAAACCCTAAACCCTAAACCCTAAACCCTAAACCCTAAACCCTAAACCCTAAACCCTAAACCCTAAACCCTAAACCCTAAACCCTAAACCCTAAACCCTAAACCCTAAACCCTAAACCCTAAACCCTAAACCCTAAACCCTAAACCCTAAACCCTAAACCCTAAACCCTAAACCCTAAACCCTAAACCCTAAACCCTAAACCCTAAACCCTAAACCCTAAACCCTAAACCCTAAACCCTAAACCCTAAACCCTAAACCCTAAACCCTAAACCCTAAACCCTAAACCCTAAACCCTAAACCCTAAAACCCTAAACCCTAAACCCTAAACCCTAAACCCTAAACCCTAAACCCTAAACCCTAAACCCTAAACCCTAAACCCTAAACCCTAAACCCTAAACCCTAAACCCTAAACCCTAAACCCTAAACCCTAAACCCTAAACCCTAAACCCTAAACCCTAAACCCTAAACCCTAAACCCTAAACCCTAAACCCTAAACCCTAAACCCTAAACCCTAAACCCTAAACCCTAAACCCTAAACCCTAAACCCTAAACCCTAAACCCTAAACCCTAAACCCTAAACCCTAAACCCTAAACCCTAAACCCTAAACCCTAAACCCTAAACCCTAAACCCTAAACCCTAAACCCTAAACCCTAAACCCTAAACCCTAAACCCTAAACCCTAAACCCTAAACCCTAAAACCCTAAACCCTAAACCCTAAACCCTAAACCCTAAACCCTAAACCCTAAACCCTAAACCCTAAACCCTAAACCCTAAACCCTAAACCCTAAACCCTAAACCCTAAACCCTAAACCCTAAACCCTAAACCCTAAACCCTAAACCCTAAACCCTAAACCCTAAACCCTAAACCCTAAAACCCTAAACCCTAAACCCTAAACCCTAAACCCTAAACCCTAAACCCTAAACCCTAAACCCTAAACCCTAAACCCTAAACCCTAAACCCTAAACCCTAAACCCTAAACCCTAAACCCTAAACCCTAAACCCTAAACCCTAAACCCTAAACCCTAAACCCTAAACCCTAAACCCTAAACCCTAAACCCTAAACCCTAAACCCTAAACCCTAAACCCTAAACCCTAAACCCTAAACCCTAAACCCTAAACCCTAAACCCTAAACCCTAAACCCTAAACCCTAAACCCTAAACCCTAAACCCTAAACCCTAAACCCTAAACCCTAAACCCTAAACCCTAAACCCTAAACCCTAAACCCTAAACCCTAAAACCCTAAACCCTAAACCCTAAACCCTAAACCCTAAACCCTAAACCCTAAACCCTAAACCCCAAACCCTAAACCCTAAACCCTAAACCCTAAACCCTAAACCCTAAACCCTA
>JAKZJZ010001568.1:10000-12500 GCA_022702705.1 Papilionanthe hookeriana x Papilionanthe teres | reverse complement strand
CTAAACCCTAAACCCTAAACCCTAAACCCTAAACCCTAAACCCTAAACCCTAAACCCTAAACCCTAAACCCTAAACCCTAAACCCTAAACCCTAAAACCCTAAACCCTAAACCCTAAACCCTAAACCCTAAACCCTAAACCCTAAACCCTAAACCCTAAACCCTAAACCCTAAACCCTAAACCCTAAACCCTAAACCCTAAACCCTAAACCCTAAACCCTAAACCCTAAACCCTAAACCCTAAACCCTAAACCCTAAACCCTAAACCCTAAACCCTAAAACCCTAAACCCTAAACCCTAAACCCTAAACCCTAAACCCTAAACCCTAAACCCTAAAACCCTAAACCCTAAACCCTAAACCCTAAACCCTAAACCCTAAACCCTAAACCCTAAACCCTAAACCCTAAACCCTAAACCCTAAACCCTAAACCCTAAACCCTAAACCCTAAACCCTAAACCCTAAACCCTAAACCCTAAACCCTAAACCCTAAACCCTCAACCCTAAACCCTAAACCCTAAACCCTAAACCCTAAACCCTAAACCCTAAACCCTAAACCCTAAACCCTAAACCCTAAACCCTAAACCCTAAACCCTAAACCCTAAACCCTAAACCCTAAACCCTAAACCCTAAACCCTAAACCCTAAAACCCTAAACCCTAAACCCTAAACCCTAAACCCTAAACCCTAAACCCTAAACCCTAAACCCTAAACCCTAAACCCCAAACCCTAAACCCTAAACCCTAAACCCTAAACCCTAAACCCTAAACCCTAAACCCTAAACCCTAAACCCTAAACCCTAAACCCTAAACCCTAAACCCTAAACCCTAAACCCTAAAACCCTAAACCCTAAACCCTAAACCCTAAACCCTAAACCCTAAACCCTAAACCCTAAACCCTAAACCCTAAACCCTAAACCCTAAACCCTAAAACCCTAAACCCTAAACCCTAAACCCTAAACCCTAAACCCTAAACCCTAAACCCTAAAACCCTAAACCCTAAACCCTAAACCCTAAACCCTAAACCCTAAACCCTAAACCCTAAACCCTAAACCCTAAACCCTAAACCCTAAACCCTAAACCCTAAAACCCTAAACCCTAAAACCCTAAACCCTAAACCCTAAACCCTAAACCCTAAACCCTAAACCCTAAACCCTAAACCCTAAACCCTAAACCCCAAACCCTAAACCCTAAACCCTAAAACCCTAAACCCTAAACCCTAAACCCTAAACCCTAAACCCTAAACCCTAAACCCTAAACCCTAAACCCTAAACCCTAAACCCTAAACCCTAAACCCTAAACCCTAAACCCTAAACCCTAAACCCTAAACCCTAAACCCTAAACCCTAAACCCTAAACCCTAAACCCTAAACCCTAAACCCTAAACCCTAAACCCTAAACCCTAAACCCTAAACCCTAAACCCTAAACCCTAAACCCTAAAACCCTAAACCCTAAACCCTAAACCCTAAACCCTAAACCCTAAACCCTAAAACCCTAAACCCTAAACCCTAAACCCTAAACCCTAAACCCTAAACCCTAAACCCTAAACCCTAAACCCTAAACCCTAAAACCCTAAAACCCTAAACCCTAAACCCTAAACCCTAAACCCTAAACCCTAAACCCTAAACCCTAAACCCTAAACCCTAAACCCCTAAACCCTAAACCCTAAACCCTAAACCCCAAACCCTAAAACCCTAAACCCTAAACCCTAAACCCTAAACCCTAAACCCTAAACCCTAAACCCTAAACCCTAAACCCTAAACCCCTAAACCCTAAAACCCTAAACCCTAAACCCTAAACCCTAAACCCTAAACCCTAAACCCTAAACCCTAAACCCTAAAACCCTAAACCCTAAAACCCTAAACCCTAAACCCTAAACCCTAAAACCCTAAACCCTAAACCCTAAACCCTAAACCCTAAACCCTAAACCCTAAACCCTAAACCCTAAACCCTAAACCCTAAACCCTAAACCCTAAACCCTAAACCCTAAACCCTAAACCCTAAACCCTAAACCCTAAACCCTAAAACCCTAAACCCTAAACCCTAAACCCTAAACCCTAAACCCTAAACCCTAAACCCTAAACCCTAAACCCTAAACCCTAAACCCTAAACCCTAAACCCTAAACCCTAAACCCTAAACCCTAAACCCTAAACCCTAAACCCTAAACCCTAAACCCTAAACCCTAAACCCTAAACCCTAAACCCTAAACCCTAAACCCTAAACCCTAAACCCTAAACCCTAAACCCTAAACCCTAAACCCTAAACCCTAAACCCTAAACCCCAAACCCTAAACCCTAAACCCTAAACCCTAAACCCTAAACCCTAAAACCCTAAACCCTAAACCCTAAACCCTAAAACCCTAAACCCTAAACCCCAAACCCTAAACCCTAAACCCTAAACCCTAAACCCTAAACCCTAAACCCTAAACCCTAAACCCTAAACCCTAAACCCTAAACCCTAAACCCTAAACCCTAAACCCTAAACCCTAAACCCTAAACCCTAAA
>JAKZJZ010001567.1:0-26643 GCA_022702705.1 Papilionanthe hookeriana x Papilionanthe teres | reverse complement strand
AGTGCAAGCTACCTCGAAGTCCTATGGCTTGGTTATTTAATTCTAAAAAAGTTTTGTTGAAGTAGGTTCGAGTTTTGCTTGACGACGATGGTCGTGCTGCCCACCATGCTCCAAGCTCCTGGTTGTTGCAGAGGTTTAGTTTTAGAAGTCATAAATCAGGAGATGAGAGAAGTGTTTTGGTCTAGAGAAGTCTTAATTTCCAAGTGTTTTTTTTTTATATTTTGATTAAAACAAATCTTAAAGTTGATTATAACGACACCGGTTAAGATCCCACGGTTCCATCCTTCCGGCATCATTATTTTTATCGGATTCACTTAGTCCAGATGAATTTGCTAAACTCAACTTGAATGAGTTCCACACTTTCATTTAGACCGTGGGAAATCCAGTTAGCAACACGTAGGTTACATCATCCGAGGTATTCCCGATCATCCAACAGGACGTTTTAATTTAGTTGTAATTGTAGTTTTGTGTTCTGTTTGTGATTAAATTTTGAGTTGTCTTATATTTTGAAATGTTGTGGCGGTGAATTTTATCTTGCAATGACTTTTAACTTAATTTTGGTTTCAGTTTTAGGGGCTATCCTAAAGGTGTGGGTTTTCATGCAACAGTTGTTTTATCATGCAAGAAAAATAAACGCGATTAGCGATAAAGTAAATTGCAATAATGTAAATTCTTTGGAAAATAAATTGCAGGAAAGTAAATTGCAATAATACAAATGCGTACCTGGAGGGTCTTCCCGTCATCCCAAGCTGCACTTAAAACACAATTATCATACTTAAGCAAGTTCCTAGGTAAGGCTAAGGGAAAGGTTATGGTTTTCTACCAAATTCCTAATCCTATAGCTAGTCATTTCCTATGACGTCTAGGTTCTTTGTGTTTTGGTTTAAGGACGATTTTCTTCATCGAAGAATAATCAAATTCAATTGTTCTTATAAATGTCCTATCATATTGAGGAAGTGCTTAAGAAGGATCTTAAACATCTTTTCAATATTTCTAGGATTGTTTTAAGTCCAAATGAATTTAATTATACAAATGAATTAATCGTCCAAGAATTTCAAGTTTTGTTAACTTGCTCGAGTGAGCTAGGACATTTGAATATCCTATGAGTGAAGTGACACTTCATTTAATGTTTTATTTAGGAGTTATAATAACTAAAGCTTTCAAGGGTAAGTTAGTATTCAAATGATTTGGTTTAAGTTAAAGAGTTTAAATTTGGAATAGTGTTCAAGTTGCTTTTAAATTTATTTTCTTTCTGTTTTAGGTGATGTTATATTTAATTCAATTTAATTTAATTTTAATTGAGTTTTAATTTAATTTAATTTGATTGAGTTTGATTTAATTTGATTTGATGTTTAATTAATTTGATTTGATTTAATTTTAATTTGATTATTTAATTTAATTTAATTCAATTATTTAATTTAATTTATTTAATTTAATTGTTTAGTTTAATTTAATTTAATTATTTAATTTAATTTAATTAATTGTTTAATTTAATTTAATTTAATTATTTAATTTAATTTAATTTAATTATTTAATTTAATTTAATTTAATTTAATTGTTAAATTTAATTTAATTTTAATTTAATTTATCTTTAATTTACTTTATTTTTAATTTTAATTAAAATTTTAAAAGAGTTTAATAATTCAATTAAGTCTTTTAATGTTTCAAATTTGAGTTATCATTTTAATTAAGAGTTGAATATTAATGAGATAATTAATTTAGGGACTTTTTAAATTAAAGAATAAATCTCTTCCTAATAAATATCCCTTATTTTAATAATTCCAATTTATTATTCCTCCAAATTTAATCTATTATTTAATTAAAGTTTAATCATTTTAAAATTGTTTAATGGGTTTCTACCCTTTAATTATTTAAATTTCAATCATCCAAATCAGATTAAGATCAAATATTTTACTTGTTGATTTTTTATTAAACCTAAAGTTTTAATTAAGGGTTAAAAGTTTAATTACCATTTTACCCCTTTAGCTTAATAATTTCATAACTCACTAAATTGAACCCAAATGAACTTGAAATTTTTATGTGACTTCACTCATATGTCAATAAAGACATGAGAGGAGAAAATGTGATTTTTCTGTATTTAATTTATTTATATAATTATTTTTGGTGGAAAATAGAGATTTTCAAGGAAAATTTAATAACATGACCAAGGGAAAGTTTCTGTCCTTAAGAAAATTAGGGGACATTCCTAATGACCAGAGAAGCACTTGGACCAATTTTGGTGATTTTTTGAATTATATTATTTTTATTATAATTATTTTGAGTTTTGGAGTATTAATTAATTTAAAAATAAAATAAATGTTGAAAAATGGATTTTATATTTTTCAAAAATCTCTCTGATATCAAGGAAACCAGAGAAGCAAATTTTGCAATTTTCTGATTTTTCTATGATTTATTGTAATTATTTTAGTGAAAATGCTAGAAAATACATTTTTTTAATTTTAAAATTACCCTAGGGCTTTAAAATTTAATATCTCACTAAATAGACTTAGAAAAAATATGGGGTTTGTTCCTAAGTGATTAAAATTCAAAATGTGACATTTTGGTGAATTTTATTATTTTTGTGATTTTTATTATTTTTTAATTATTAAAATATTAAAATATTATTAAAAATCAACTTTTTTAGAAAATTGAAATTTTAATTTTCTTAGGTTCCCCTGATATCAGAGAGGCTCCAAAACCAATTTGGTGAATTTTTGAAAAGTATTTTAAAAGTTATGAATTTTTAAAGTTTAAAATGGCTAAGTGACTTAATCAACCCAATTAGTGGGGTTAACCAAGTCCAATTGACCTCAAATTTTTATGGTGGATTCCTCTGATCCTAAAGGTCAGTGGAGAATTGATTTCAAGTCAATTTGATGTCTGGTTAACTCTAATTAATTAAAGACCTATTTTGAGTGTTTAAGCCAATTAGGGTTGTTTTGAATGAACTAAGCCAAAACCTATTTTTCCTAGGGTTCTCCGGTCATAAGGAACATCACCAAATTTTCCTAGAATTTATTTCACAACATGCTATTTTTTGGAATTAAAATACTCAAAACAAGCAACATGCATTTAAAAAATAAATAACTTTTCACAGAGATGGCCTCCGACCTTGGAAAATTCAGGGAATGTTCCCAAGTTCAGAGGCTTCAAAAGCCCTATGGTCTCATGCCATGGTGAATTGTATACATGCATGGAGAATTAAATGTATGCAGAGAGTAAATAAATTATAAAAAATAAAATACTTGATGAAATTAAATGATTTCTTTTCCACATTATTCTCCTCCGTTCACTCGAGCAAGAGGGTATTTTTATTTTATTTTTGTGATTTTTCTACACAAAGATATGGATTTTTAAAGTTTCGATATTTAATAAATACATTAAATACCCTATTTATCTATTTATCCACGCGGCGCCGGCGAAACATCGGCAGCTCCGAAGGGGTACGTGTCGCGCCGTGATTGGGCGCCGCCATCCGAGTCATCCGTCCCGGGCCCCGCGGTTCTCGCACCGTTTCCTGGTCCGACGCCATCTGAGCCGTTCGTCCGCGCGTGTATCGAATGGACGGCATCCGTTCATCATCCCCAAGTGTTCTCACCCGAGAGCCGTCCACACTAAATCCCTAAGATCTCACTCGATTCTCAATGGATTTTTACGTTCTTATACTCTATGGATTCGTCTTGAAGAGACGAACACATCTATACGGCTAACATGCATTGAAACTAAGGCATTTGAAATGGAGAATCTCCAGAAGCTCGGGATGGAGAGTTAACTCATACCTTAGCTCGTAGAAGTGTAGCTTCAATCTGAGAGTTGTTGCACCTTCGATTGGGTCCCGCGAAGCTCCGGATGAAGTCTCTTGGTCCGGGGAATTGTCCGGATATGATTTCGACCAAGCCCGATCACAAAGCTTGGAGGCTGGAGCAACTCGGGTGGCTCGGAGATGGGGCTTTTGTCGGTGGACACCTTCCTTCGGTCCGAGTGAAGGTGTAGAGCCAATCAATTTGAGAATTGGCTCACCGTGGAGAAGTGTCCCGGTTTTGGGTGGAATTTCAACTACGAAATCGAGCTTACGGAGGAGAAATGGCAGGGGGATCTCACCTGGGGATCAAGTGTTCTAAGAGTGGAGAAGGGTCTCGGAACAATTTTGGCGTAGTTTTGGCAAGGTTTGTGCTTAGCTCCTTCCATGGCCGAGAGAGGTGGAGTTTAAACAGGAGAGGGTGGAAGGCCTCTCGGAGGGAGTTAGGGCTTGGGATCGACTGCTCTCGTGAGGAGAAGATCAGCCATGGTGACCACTAGGCATGGGGCAGACTCGGCAAGTGAGAATTTCAATGTTGGCTCACATGCGAGCTCTCGGCCATGGTGTTTTCCGGCGGCTCGGTGGCCGGCCGGCCGTGCAATGGTCACCATCTTGGTCAGGTGGGTCGTGGCTGGGGTTTAGTGTAGGCAATTGGCAAATGCCATGTGTAAAGGCTTTGATTCAAAGTGGAATGGGGGCATGGCTAAATTTGAACCTAAATGGGTCAACCCACCCATTTGGGCTAGGTGCACCACCCAAGGCCTGGTTTTGGCTGAGGGAAAAGTGATTTGGCTCAGCATAATCAGTAGGGTCAAGTCACCATCCAAGCACAATTAGGCTTAAGCATGGTTTAGTGGAATCATGGAAGTGGTTAATCACCTTTAGGAATTAAGGAAAGAGCCTCCTCCTTTTGCCCAAAATGGCATGGTGACATGTAAAGAGGCTCTCATGGCTTGCATATGGCTTGTGCATGGCTCCATGGCTCCATTTGGCTTGGGAAAAGGTTTGGTCAATTTCATAAAAAAGGATTTTAGGGATTTTGGATAATTTGGTGGAAATTTGGATGAAGCTTCATTTAGAATTATTTGATGATTGGTTTAGGACTTAGGGATGATTTTAATTGAAAATATGATGAGGGGAAATGTCATATGGGCTTTGGAAGAATTTTTTGGGGTTTTGGATTTGGTGGAAGTGGGCTTTTAAAATGGTTTAAGGAATGGGCCTTTTAAGTTTTGAAAATGAATTTATGGATGGGAATTTTGTAAAGAGGTTGGCCCAAATAATTGTTGGGTTTAGCTCATGGATGTGTCATGAATGATTTGAAACAAATTGGGGGTGATTTGGATTTGAATTGGGTTGAATTTGGGTTAGGTTTGGGTTTAGGTCAAAAATGGGCCTTTTGACCTTGGATTGAGTTTGAGTGGGACTTGGGTTCAAATTTTGGGCAAATCATGTTAGGGTTTTGTTTATGGGGATGTTAAGGAAGATTTAGAAAAGATTTGGGGTTAATTGGAGTTGAATTGGGTTAGTTTGGGCTAAGTTTGGGTCATGGGTCCAAATTTGGGCTTTAAGGCCCAAAGTGAAATTGGATCCAAATGTCAATTAAATTGGACTTGGATTTGGTCTAAATTGGTATTGGGAATGTTGGATTGAAGTTTAGAATTGAATTGGACCAGAATTTTGGTCAATTGGATAGGTTTGGTTTAACATTGGGTCCACTTTGGGTTAAAATGGGTCAATTTGGGGGTTTTGACAAAAGTAGGGTAAACTGACAAAATTGGCCCATGGTGTAGTTGGACAAAATGAAATTGGGAATATTTGGGATTTTCTGGAATTTTTTGGGAATTTTCTGAATTTTTGGATTTTTAGGCCAAGAAGGGTATTTTGGGTATTTGGAGGGTATTGGGGGTATTTTTGGAATCTTTGGTATTTTTGGGTATGGATGATCAATTTGAGTGATGTGGAGATGTTTGGGATTGATTTTGGAAAATTTTGGGTAATTTGGAAATTTTGCAAAAATTTGGGTAATTTCGAGGTTTTGGGTAGGTTTAGTAGATGTAGGGTCTCGGGGTCAAAAATTGAAAATTTGGGAAATTGAAGATTGGGTGAATTTAGGTGGAAAGAAATCATTTTGGTTGAGCCATGAAGCCATTTCAAGCCCATATGAGCCATGAGAGGACTCATTTGAGGCATTCACTATGTTGTTCCTAACCCTCTTAGCCAAGGGCTTAGGGGTTAAGGACCATCCATGTGAATCACCTACATGAGTCGGGAGGTTAAGTTGGGTATGGGTGTGGTTTTAGGAAGTGTGTGGAAATGTAGTGTGTAAGTGTAGTGTAAGTCAGCCCCTCACCGTACCAGGCCACCTGTGGGCGATCCTAAGGCCAAAGAGTCCTATAGGAACTCATCCTTTAAACTTCCACATTTGATTTCAACCCTCTAGGTGATTAGGGGTCTATGGTCAAGTTTGTGGAGTTTGCAGGGAGTTTAGAAGTGGTTTGAATTTCTAAAAGGCGGGTCCCAATTCTAGTCCTCTAAGACAAGTCAAAGGAAAAGCCTAAGGCTAGATCCTAAGTACTAAAGAGAGAAGAGAAGACCTCATCAAAATGAGGTCAACAAATGGACCCCCAATAGGTGTGGTGAGCCGACGGAGCACACCGCGCGTATTGGTGTTGACCGAAGCGATCAACAAAACCAACACGGATGTCCAAGTGACGAACTTAGGACGAAGTAGAAGAGTTTCTGCTTGGGAATGTCAAGTATATCTCCGGAACCGGAGATTCTTGAACTCTCGCTGGGGAAAGGAAAAGGAGGTAAATCCCAAATCACATGATCCGGGGGAATTTCGATTTAGATTTTATTTTGTTTCAATTTATGTTTTGATGTGTGAGTTTAGATTTCAACTTGGAGTTTTTTTTTATTGAAGTTTGTCAAAATTAATTTGAAGGGTTTGATTTGAAATTAAAATTGGAGTTCTGAGGTTTTAGATGTAACATCTCCAACCTCGAAAGAAAATTGAATTGATTAGATTGAATCGTTGCAATGAGAAGAGATCTCAGAGCAAAGTGGTGTTGGATATAAAATCCTTAACCTCAAGAGTTTGATTTTGATGTATTTCATTGCGATAGGGAAATGATCCTAAAGCAATGCGATCTCGGATGTAAAATCCTTAACCCCGGAATTTGATTTGATGTATTTCGAAGGCAATAGGGAAAGAATCCTAAAGCAAGTGCAGTCTTGGATGTAAAATCCTTGACCCAAAAGTTTGAATTTGATGTATTTCAGAGTGCAATAGGGAAGAATCCTAGCAAGGTGCGGTCTTGGATGCAAAATCCTCGACCCAAAAGTTTGAATTTGATGTATTTCAGGTGCAATAGGAAAAGAATCCTAAAGCAAGTGCGAGTCTTGGATGTAAAATCCTTGACCCAAAAGGTTTGAATTTGATGTGTTTCAGGTGTAATAGGAAAAGAATCCTAAAGCAGTGCGATCTTGGATGTAAAATCCTCGACCCAAAAGGTTTGAATTTGATGTATTTCAGAGTGCAATAGGAAAAGAATCCTAAAGCAAGTGCGAGTCTTGGATGTAAAATCCTCAACCCAAAAGGTTTGAATTTGATGTATTTCGAGTGCAATAGGAAAAGAATCCTAAAGCAAGTGCGATCTTGGATGTAAAATCCTCGACCCAAAAGTTTGAATTGATGTGATTGATATTTGATTCGAGATCTGGAAGAAATTGAATTTAAATTTGATTGAGACTTGAAGCCTGGAAAAATTGAATTCGGAATTTTGGAAATTTGGAAGGATGAGTTTGAACTCGATTGAAATTTGATTTAAGATTTGATTTGAAATTTGGAAGATCAAGTTTGAAACTTGATCGAGATCGGATTTGGAATTCGATTGAGGATTCGATTTGAAATTTGTAAGGATGGAATTTGATTTTGAAGTTTGGAAGGATGGAATTTGAGATTTGTGTTGATTTCGTTTATCTTTTAATGGTTCAAATTTTATTTTATTGTTTATTTAATGTTCATGTGAACTTAGTGTTTGTCATTTTTCGCATTTTTTTAGAAAGTTTTCTTTTATTCTTTTTTTTTATTTCTTTTATGTTCTTTGTTCGAAGTTCATTTAACTTTAATGGCGTTTCCTAATCAATTTGCACAAAAGAGGTGAAGGCCAAAAACGTGACATGGTTACTTTCATTCCAATCATGTTGAAAATACATCATACAATTCGATCTGGAATATATTTCATACAATCCACGTAGACTCAAAACGGATCGTGTATGATCTTTGTTGATCCATCAAAAGAATCATCTCGTCAAAAATCCATGTCCGAATAGTGAGGTACATGGTCTATAACATCACCTTCCAAGCCATCCTCGGCAAGGATGCCGACTGGATGTACGTTGGAGGTGTGATATTTCCCATGTAACTCACGACTCGTAAGGCCGGAGATTCTCTAGCTCCGGGTCCGGTTGGAAATGGTAAGGTATTTTTCTCGTCGTCCATCCTCCCGAAAGTAACCGAGATTCGCTCCACCGGCACCCCGGTATGCAATGCTTTGCGATATCCGCTCCGTTACCTCGCAGTATCATGACGGAACCCACCGGTAAAGGTATCTTTATCGGCCCTCGGAACTCACCCGGCCTCGCTATCCGGAGGTCGCATCCGAACATGATGTTACACTCATTCAAGAAAGAGACCGTGCGAAAGGTCCGACGAAGTCGTGGTGATCAATATGTGGGGGTATGCGATCACCCCGTTTGTAGATGTTGATAATGCAGCTATTGGGTATGCAATCCGTCGTGCAGTACCCTCCATGTTATCAATCTTTTTACCATTCTCTTGATAACCGATGGCATCGGATCTACTCGCCCATGACGGAGTATTCCGGTGGGTTTCCCTTCCCGTCTTCGAAGAAAGTTGTAGCAAGCATCCGCATTGTATTGTGATTCTTCCTTTCCCCGGCATCCATCTCCGGGGTTCCGAGTATGTATTTTCCCTCGGGCGGCCTCGCTCGGCCCATTCTTTTCGGATCCCGGATACAATCTACGATTTGCTGTTGTTCATACTCCGAGAATACGTCGGCTGTGTAGCTCGAGGCCTTCTAGTATGTTGATTCTTCTTCCTTTAATTCTCTCGAAGTATTCGAAAGTTTTCTTTTCAACATTCCGCATCCTCTCCAGCTCGTATTCGGAATGATCTGCGGATGGCGAGGCCTTGTGACATATTGTGGGATATATGGTTCAATCCCTTCACGTTCCCCCGCATACCTCGGCTCCTCGTGGATGATGCCGTCGGGACATCCCCGGGCTGCTTCTGCAACAAGGTCATGCACCGCTCGGTGGTTCTATCCGGTGGCGTGGTAGCCTTCTTCCTTCCGATCTTCCGGAGATTTCCCCGGTTCTTTCTGTTATTCTAGGAGCCGGCCTCCTTTCTTCGTGTTCCTGGTGAACCGGTGTCCTTGAAATGTGAGTGCCTGGCAATAGCAATTGTCTCGTCGCGCCGGTCCGCGCCTAGTTTTGTTAACATTTTACGTGATACGGCGATTCTTATTTTTCGTTGCGTGGCCGTGAGAGTAGCTCTCCGAACTTCTTGAATCTCTGCGGGCGCGGCGCCGACAAGCTCCGCCCTCCGCAGTAGCGACTACGGATTTCATTTTCTTGTCTTCTTCGGTGTTTGCTTTTCTTTTCTTGTTGTTGGATCGGTGGCTTGGGCCACCCACTTTCATCATCGTCCGTCCGGGCAGTTCTTCTCGGTTAACCGGGACCCGCTCACTTTCCTCGTATCGTAGGCTCCGCCGGTGCGAAATCCGAGTCAATCTCGATTATCGCTCCATCTTTCACCCTCTTTTCATCGAGTGCAAGGCTTACGCCATTCTTAAAGTTCAAGACCAACCGCCCGTTCGACATTTCCCCGCGAAAAGACAAGGAAAAGGATCGGGGGTTGTACTAAGAACAAGAACATTAAGAAAATGTTTATTAAAGATACATTTTTTATTATTCTTATATTTTAACAGAATGAAGTAGGATAAGATCGGAAAAGGGACTTTGATTTGGAGAAGAAAACGAGGAAAACTTTATTATCATGATTTTATTTATTTTAGCACATTTTATTATTTTTGGGTTCAGACCCAATCACAAGTAATTACTTCGCCCGTATTTCTTAGGGATGAAGAATTCATTCCTTCGAAACATCAGGTAGCGTAATACTTTTTCAAGTATCGTCCGTTGATCGGAAGCATATGTCGTTCTCCCCAGCAATTCACTAGTCGGTAGGAGCCTCCCGAGTATACCGCTTCAACCACAAACGGTCCTTCCCAAGTGGGCTCAAATTTTCCTCCTATCTTGCGGTGTGCAAGAATAGGTCTCTCGAGAACGAGAACTAAGTCACCAACTTTGAAAGTTCTCGGGCGGACCGGCTTGTCATGAGCTTCGAACCATCTTAGCTTGGTATAGTTCTAAATTCGTTGCGCTGCAAGTCTTTTCCCTTCCGAGCTTTCTAATTCTTCGAGTCGTAGTCCGGCGTTCTCTTCGTCGTGATCTTGTTTGCAATCGCAATTCCGAGTGAAGGAAGCCGAACCTCTAAAGGTAACACCGCCTCGGACCCATACACCGCAGCGTAAGGTGTAGCTTCGAGTAGGAGTTCGAAGGTTGTCCGGTAGGCCCATAAGGTTTCTAACAATTTCTCGTGCCAATTTCTCTTATTATCGTCCAAGGTTTTCTTTAAGATTTGAACGAGAGTTTTATTAAAAGCCTCGACGAGACCGTTTGCTCTTGGGTAGTAAATTGTCGAGTATCGCCGATCGATTCCGTGTCTCCCGACAAAATTGTTGATTTGTGTGCTTCGAATGCCGACCCATTATCCGAGATGATCCTGCGCGGCACTCCGAAACGGTAGACAACTTGGTTTTGAAAAGCTGCAGGCACGTGGTGTGCTTTCACTTCTCTAAGTGGAACTGTCCGCCCACTTGGAAAAGTAATCCGTAGCCGCAAGAATGAAACGATGTCCTTTTAAAGATGGTGGTTCTATCGGACCCACTATATCCGTGCCCCAACATTCAAATGGCCACGACGCAATTGTCGGGTGTAGCACATTCGGAGGTTGGTGTAGAACCACTCCGTGCACTTGGCATTGGTGACGGCTCTTGGCGATTTTCATGCGATCGGTCATCATCGAGGGCCGGTAGTACCCTAGTCTTTTAATTTTCATTTTCATCTTTGGACCCGACCGGTGAGCGCCACGGAGTCCCGAATGCACCTCTTTAACAATTTCACGGGCCTCGGACCCGCTTAGGCACCTTAGCCACATTTCGATCAAAAGACCTTCGTATAATGTGTTGTTTATTAATGCGTAAGACGAGTTCTTTTCTTGATCCGATGGGCCGACGACCTATCGTCCGGTAGCTTTCCCGTTTGCGGGTAGCTTCATCAATGGCCGTCGCCAATCTTCCGTGTTTTCACGTCACTCGCCGCAACTCGATTCTTTTTCTTTTGTCGATTTGTGTATTGTGTCTATGTCGAGCTGTGATAGGACTCGACGTCCGTGAACCGACACTTCCATCGATTCATCTTGCAAACAGCAAATTCTTTTGCGAGACCGGCTAAAGCATCTCGCTAAAGCATTCTCTTTTCTAGGAATTTTGTAGATTGTCACATTTGGAATTTGTTCCAACAATTGTATGGCATACTCGGAAGTATTGTTCGAGTCTTGGCTTTAGAATTCATCGTATCGTCCGGCGAATCTGTTGAATGATTAACCGTGAATCCCCGTAGATGTTGATGTCCGTTATCCCCATTTGAATGGTTAATTCCAATCCCGTTATGAGGGCTTCGTATTCCGCTTCGTTGTTTGTACACGGTTCGTCAAGTGGTAGGAGTATCTTAACATCCCCCGCTCCGGTGTTATAAAGATTAGCCCGATTCCCGCCTTACCGGCACTATCACTTGCGATTCTTCGTCTTTGTGTGCTCGAAGATGCTCCGTCAAAATATAATTCCCAACGTCGATCGTCAAGGTCTTCTAAGTTCATTATTTGTTCATCCGGCGGATCGTCATCGAGAGGAGATTCGGCCGGCAAAGGGTGTGCCGTGAGGAAGTCCGCTAAGACTTGTCCCTTTACGGCACGCGAGGCACGAAAGTTATATCGAATTGCAATAATATCATTGACCATCCGGCAAGTCCGCCGGAAAGTGTTGGACGAGTCATCAAGTATTGCAATGGATTAAACTTCGAAATCAAGTCGACCTTATGAGAAAGCATGTAGTGCCCGAGCTTTTGAGCGGCGAAGATCGTGGCCAAACAATGCTTTTCAATTGCGGGATACCTTACTTCCGTCGGAAGTAAACGACGGCTTAAGTAGTAAAGAGCATTTTCTTTACCCTCATCATCGACCCAGGCTAACGAGGCTCCGAGGAGTCATCTAAAGCCGCGGTGTAAAGTATCGACGGTCTACCCGAGACTGGGGTCGCTAAGACAGGAGGTGTCATTAAATATTGTTTAATGTCTTCGAAGGCCTTCGGCATTTCTCTTCCCAAATAAATTTGGCGTCCTTTTTAACTAGTGCCGAGAAAGGCCGACACCTACCCGACGGGTTCTGAGATAAAGCGTCGAAGATATGCCAACTTCCTTGAAAAGATCGTAGTTGTTTTAAGGTTTTGGGAGGCGGCATTTCTAAGATGGCTTTAATCTTCTCCGGTCGATTTCAATTCCACGATGTCGGACAACGAATCCTAAGAATTTCCGGAGGTGACGCCGAAGGCGCATTTTAAGGGATTCATCTTAAGGTTAAATTGTCTTAATCGTTCGAAAACAATTCTCAAATCATACGAGTGGTTTTCCTTTACTTTGCTTTTGATGACGACATCGTCCACGTAGCACTCGACTTGATTGTGGATGAGATCATCAAAAATTCTTGTCATTGCTCTTTGGTAAGTTGCTCCTGCGTTCTTCGGTCCGAATGGCATCACTCGTGTAAGAAAATACTCCGATCGGCGTTCGAATGCCGTAAGCTTTTCATCTTCCGGAGCCATTTTTATCCGGTTGTATCCCGAAGATCCATCCATGAATGAGAATATTTCATGTGTCGAAGCAATATCGATCATCGATTCCGGAATCGGTAGAGGGAATTCATCTTTTGGACATGCCTTGTTTAAATCTCCGAAGTCCACACAAATTCCGATCCGACCATTCTTCTTTCGACCGGCACTACATTAGCTAGCCGAGTCGGGTATTGTTCTTCACGGACAAATTTAGCGTATATTAGCTTTTTAACTTCGGCTATGACTTGTTGTTCGATTTCCGGACGCATTCTTCTCGGGACCTTGTCCGATCGGAACGAAGTAGGATCCACTCCTAGCTTATGGACCGCAACCTCCGGGGCTAATCCCGGCATTTCATCGTAGCTCCAAGCAAAACAAGTCTTTAAATTTCATTAATAACTTGATTATTTCTTCGGAGTCTTCTTTATTGAGTAAGGAGCTAACAAAGGTAGGTCTAGGCTCTTCGCTAGTACCTAAGTTAACTTCCGTTAACTCATCTATCGTGGATTTAATTTCTTCTTCGAATTCGGTGGAGCGTCTCCAATTTGTAAATCTTCGAGTTCGTCTCGTAGTTTCCATGCAGCTTTCATTGGACTTGCAAGTGACAACCAAGCAAAATTCGGCATCGTCAACCGACCCTACCGTGTCGAATCCGAGTCCATACTTTGAATTGGGAGGACGGCCGGAGTTATTCCATAACTTTTCAAAATGTTGTGATTGGCCTTTTGTCCATTGTCGAGGTAAGAAACCACGTTGAATTAAATTTTGAACACGGGGAGAGTACCACTCAAAAGGTAATTCCATTAATTCTGATGAAGTGACATCTTCGAATTGTACATTATTTTCACTTTGGAGGAAGAAGCACCGCGGTAGAATTTGATCGGCTTTGCACCGTCACTACGTACCTCTTTGACCTCCATACCCTCGATCTTATTAGAATGGATCGGAGTTAGGGTCATAGTATGTACGTAGTGGTTAATCTTCTCGTACATTGATTTGTATTCTTCGTTCTTTTCATCTTCGAGGGAGATCTTGTATTGCGGCTTCTTTCGACTTATTGTCGTCGCTTCTTGCTCGATTTCTTTTTCTTCTTCGGAACTATCATCCCAATCAACATTGATGGTTGGTTTCCTCTCGTCCAATCGTCCTAGCGTCTCTACCACGACCTCGTCCCCGGCCTCGACCTCGGATGCGAGTTGTGGAGAAACCTTCACCATCTCGCCGGAAGGGAGTGGTGAGTGACTCGTTGGACTAGAACTTCGGGTTCTTCGTTGTCTCGAACTTTCTTTGCTTCATTTGTTACGGTATCTCCGGAGAAGATTGTTTTCTTCGGCGGTGCATAATAAGTCGCATCTTCATGGATTCCAATCTCATGTACGGAGAATGGTTGCAAGTCACCTTTGATGCACTCGTTCCCCTCCATCGTAGTACTTCGATGCACCGGTGTAGAGATGATGGTACCATCCTCGTTTTCATGTATCCATGGTCGGCCCAAGAAAGCGTCGAACGACGTTTCGAATCGATTATGTGAAATTTTGCGGTTGTCTTTGCTAAGTCACCGGTCTTCATCGATAGCGTTATTGACCCGAGGGCTCTTTCTCCTTTACGGTCGAATCCTCTTAATAACATTTTGTCCGCTTCGAGCTCGCGAGCATCAATTTCCAAGTATGCTAGTGTTCGAAGACTCATTATATTGATTGATGCTCCCGGATCCACCAATACTCCGGAGAGCGTAAACTTCCCAATCGTAATCGAAATGTACAACGGTCGGTTGTGATCCGCTCGTCCCAAGTAGTAGGTCATTGTCCGTGAAGGCAACACCTCGTCGTTCCTTTAACGAGCAAACCTCATCTAAGGAATCTCCGGCCATTCGAGCTAAGCAAATTTCCGGATCAAGTAAGGCCTCGATCGAGCTTCCTCATCTCCCTTGATAAGATGAGAGCATCGTAAATGCTCAGTTTGGCCGGTAGTTTCCTAAGATGGGCTAGCACGTTGTAGTCCACTTTGTTTCCATGCGTCTCGGCTTCTTCTCGAACGAGTATGTCTTCCGCTGGGGTTGGTTCTTCTTGAACAACCACCTGCTTTCCTTTGTCTTTTGGACCCATTCTCGGAGGTAGAACTTTTCCACTTCTTAGGTCGACTTCGTAATTTCTTCGAATCTAGTGTCGAGTTTGTCGGTGTCTCTTCCCGAATCGGAATGACCGGCTCTTCCGGATTATCTTCCAAATCCGAAGGCTCTAACTCTATCGTAACCGGAGCTCCTCGAAACTCGCGGATAGATCCGTTGCTTGTCGAGCTCTCGTAGCCTCCTCGATGGATGTCTTCTTCGTCATTTTGATCGTCGAGATCTTGTATGATTTGAGAATTGTTGTTGGTATCGAAATCGACGCCCGGATTGTCGCTAGTTACGTAATCGTTAGAAACAGATCAAAACGTAGCCAACGCCATCACCCTTATCATTATATGATCCCACCGAAGTGAGCGAGATAATCATACAAAATCGGAGGTTCGAGGATTTCTCCCCCGAATCGAAACAACTATCCTAGGATAAGCAGCCCCTAGTCTAGCCTTAGGAATCTCGGTCCCCTCTTCTTCGTCAATTTTCTTCTTCTCTTCGATTGTCTCCTGTCGAGGTGGTTCTTCTATCGCAAGTGATAAGTACCGGCTTAACAGTCTCGAACTCGAATCGAAGCTCGCACCGAAGCGGTTCGGATGTTATCTAAAATCTTCTTCGAAGACCTCGTCCAGTGCGGTAGTCCATCCATCGTTGGTTGCATAGGGATCTATCGGAATGACGGGATCGGCTGAGATAACATCGACGGAACCTCCTTTCGGGGTTCCTTCATGTACTCCTTCGGATTGTTATATTTCCTTTCCGAAGGTTGTCGTCGAGCCAACTTTCGAAGGTAATGCAATCTTCTATCTTGTGCCCAAGCATCCGATGGTAGGGGCGAAAGTCGGGATCACCTTTCTTGTTGACTTCCTCCGGTCTTTGGGCTCTGCACTGGAAATCCGGAGTTTTCATTAGGCTACGGAACATCTTCTGCATCGCTTCATTCTTGAACGGATATTCTCTCGCTCGAAGCTCCCTCAATGTACGTTGCGGACGAGACGGTTGTTCATACCGCGGAGACGACCGATAGCTGGACCGGGGTTGCTCGGTAATTTTGTTGTGGTTGTCGCGGCCGTTCGGTGGTATTTGCAGACGGTTGCTTGCCTTTGTCAACCGCCGCAACGATCCCGGATTTCTTCTCGAAGGTCTTCACCGGCTTCTCGCTTGTCCGTCTTGTCGTCAAGAAACTTAATTGCTTCGCCTCTTCTTGCAAGCTTCCGGCCTTGCTTAACAACTTCTCAAAAGTCTTAATAATGAATCCTTTGAGGAGAAGTGCTATCGGGCCGTGAATGCTTTTAAGCAAGATGCCGACTGCATGTTGTTCTTGCAGTTGTGGTTCACACTTCATGCTTAAATTTCTCCATCGAAGTATGTAATCCACTAGAGTTTCATTCGGCCTTTGTTTCTCTACCACTAAATCACCTATAGTGATGTGGTGCCGAGCTCCGCAAATCGCTTAATGAAGAGGCTCTCTAGCTCGAGAATGTCTTCACGGAACCGTCTGGGTAATCCGCATACCGGCCGAAGGCGATCCCCGACGGATCGCTAACGAACTCGTCGGAAGAGTAGCGCATCGCTTCCGCCGGCATTGCAACAACCGGCACGAAAGTGTGCAACATGCCGTCGGGGGTTCCTGCTCCGTCGAAGGTCTTAAACGGAGGTGGTACGAAGCCCTTCGGGTATCGGACAACGTCGAATTCTTCCGGATAAGGTCTACCCGTCCGAATAGATGTCCCGTTCTTCGATTGTGCTAGGGCTTCTCGCACTCTGCTGCTCTACCAAGTTCTTGATATCCTTTTCGTGGATCATACTTTGTGTTGTATCCTTTTCACTGGTCATCCCCATCGACGGATGTAATCTCCTTCCCTCCGTCTACAATGTGAATGACCTCTCGGGGTGTCTCTCTATGTGGTTGTACTCGACTCGGAGAGTGGCCGGAGCTACGGCCATCTCTTCCATCCTTTTCGCCATTCGAGCGATCGTGTCGTCCTTTTCCCGAAGCCGTCTCTTCATCGGCCCGGCTCCTCTCTTCTGCGGCTGCAGGAGCACCTTGAGAAGATGATGAAGCTCGTGTTTCAACCATGTTGATTTCTGCATATTCGTTGTCCATGAATTCCGATGAGTCGATCTCATCTCCGAACTTTTCTTCTCTTTCTTTTCCCAACCGTCGGATGTCGGTTCTCAACTTTTCCATGGCATCTTCTAGCGGAGCTTTCCGTGTATCTTCGTGGTTGTCATGCGATGGTCGCGGGTCCTTTTTTCACGAGTCCCCTTCATCGCAAGAGCGCTTTCTTCGGATTCAAGCCTCCCGGCGAGACTTTCTCTCTCGGGCCGCTCGTTTCAACCTCAACCGCCCCGTAGTGGGACGCCACACCATCCTTCTAGCAGCAGAAGGTCTAGGACCGCATGGTCCGTTGGCCAAATGTCGGAAGGTGGTATCCTCCCTAATCTGTAATCCTGATACTACGACAGGCGGGCTAGCCTTCATTCTCTTGCTTGGCTTTTCTATCATGACGGCGGGTTCTACTCGGGGCCCAAGACGGGATTTGACTGGCACACGCCCTATCCTTCGTAGAATTTCCGACACGGGGCAATTTTCCTTCTTTGCTAGCTTTTCTACCAAAGTTTGCAGTCGAGCAAACGGCGTAGTTCTAGTTCTTTTCTTGCGGCTATCGTTGTAGTATGCGGGTCGAGGTAATGTGGCAAGCAATCTTGCGAACATTCTCCTCATCCTCCGCGGCGGAGAGGGGATGGAACCCGCTTCCTCCCAAAAGTGGTATGTAGTCGAGCAGTGGTGTATATTCCGGTAGCGGTGTATATTCGGCAACTCGGAATTTCCTCCGGAAGGCAATCTCGGCAGCTCCGGCTTCCCGGCGATCCTTCTATTTCTATTTCTTCTTGGGTCTTTGTCGCCGACGGAATCTTCGAACCGGACCCGATTTCGAAGACGGAAGGTCTTACAGGAAGATCCGTACCCTCCACGGTAACGTGTTTACCATAGTTCCGGATTTCTTTCCCCTTTGATTTGGCGAAGTCGGGTAGGTGCGTAAACAACTAGACCAGATGGGGGTAGTGAGAATGCAGTCCTCCCGCGGACGGCAGCATTCTCCTAGTCGGGACCCTTTGCAGGGGAGGAAACTCTTGGGTCGACCTAAGGTCGAACTCGAGCGAGTGGTTCCTCGGCTTCGGATACCTTGTTCGTCGGTGCAAAGAGGGAGACGTCGGTGACCTCGACGTTCGTGTTTTCGAATCCCTCGTCCAAATCGGATGACCCCATTGTCGGCGAACTTCATCCTTATAGACAGCGAAGTCCGAGTCCGTTGGTGAAGGAGAAAATCGGTTCGGGGCTTCCATTTCGCAGGTAGATTCTGGTTGTAGTCCCAAGTTATGCTTCTTTTCTTCAGGACGAAAAGAAAGGAATTAAAAAGAGTCCGAACTCATTCTTTGTTCATGTATTTATAAAAAGGAATCATTTAAAAGAATCACTTATTAGAGGGTTTGTTTATTTAGAACGGAATGTTCAAAGGTGTAGAGAAGGTAAGGAATCCGATTCGGAGTTGGAAAGGAAAGAAAATCTTAAGCAAGACTTCTCGACTCGAAGGATCATTCCTAAACTAACACCTATCGGGGTCCACCCCACCTCGTAAATGAGGTAAAGGATCTCGGAACCTCTCCGTTTAGGGGTGTCTAAACAGATGGCTCCTAAATCCGAGAGAATGTTGGCTATACTTGTTCAAGATAGAAATGAACATAGTATTTCAACGAAAGAAGGGTAGTTTGATCCATTAGGGACATGGATACACTACCGATTTTTGAAAGCGGAATTATTTGATTATAATGGAGAGAGGAATAGTCCTCACGTGAGTCGCCGGAAATCTCGTCGGCATATTTTTAGGTCGTGTTTTATTTTGAAGAGGGGTCGCCTAACGTAAATCTGTCGGCAAATTTTTAATTTAATTAAAATAAATAATTTGAAAAGTAGTATTTGATTTTGAAAATAATTTTAAATTTGAAGGTTTTAAGATATGAGATTAAACCGATCTCACATCCCAAATAGTTTATATAAACGAGCACCGCACCACAAGCCGTGTATCTATCCCTAAGGATAGACACACTCGCTTGATGGTGGGGCTTCGATTAAATAAACTAGAAGATTAGTGACATCCGTTTGGTCTCGCGAATCAATTTTATAAGCCGACAAGTTTCCCTGCTTAATGTGAAAGCATTAAACAGGGTTTATATTACCTGGGTTCTTTAAAATTCCCTATAAGGGCAAGCCCCTATAGTTAATTACATCTTAAGTGACGGGAAT
Source organism: Papilionanthe hookeriana x Papilionanthe teres (assembly GCA_022702705.1). Taxonomy (NCBI): domain Eukaryota; kingdom Viridiplantae; phylum Streptophyta; class Magnoliopsida; order Asparagales; family Orchidaceae; genus Papilionanthe; species Papilionanthe hookeriana x Papilionanthe teres. Next base: position 7,381 of record JAKZJZ010001567.1, on the reverse strand, counting down.
CACCTAAGAAAACTCTCGATAATAACCAATAATTCGCTCTCAAGAATTTCAAAGTTTAAGTTTTTCAAAGATTGAATTTTGGAATTTCAATAGGGAATGTATCAAATTTTGGAACATTTTGTTTTGTGAATCCAAAGGAAGAGAGGTAGGAGAAATTATCGATTCGAAGTGAACTTCGGTAATTTCCCGACTATCCTATTGTTTGGCTTGAATTTAGGAAAGTCCTAATGTTTATTTAGTATTTCAATCTTGCCAATTTTAATTAATTAGGGCTTATATTTGTATGATAAAATCAAACAAATAACTCTAGAAGATGTGAGGGTTTATTGTCGTATCGGACGACTACCTCGGAATCCTAAGACCGGTTAGGGCTTAATTTGCAATGCAAATGCCTAACGAAGAGTTGAGGATTTATGTTGCACTAGGCAAGCTACCTCGAAGTCCTATGGCTTGGTTATTTAATTCTAAAAAAGTTTTGCTGAAGTAGGTTCAAGTTTTGCTGACGACGATGGCCGTGCTGCCCACCATGCTCCAAGCTCCTTGTTGTTGCAGAGGTTTAGTTTTAGAAGTCATAAATCAGGAGATGAGAGAAGTGTTTTGGTCTAGAGAAGTCTTAATTTTCCAAGTGTTTTTTTTTATATTTTGATTAAAACAAATCTTAAAGTTGATTATAACGACACCTGGTTAAGATCCCACTGTTCCATCCTTCCGGCATCATTATTTTTATCGGATTCACTTAGATCCGGATGAATTTCGCTAAACTCAACCGAATGAGTTCCACACTTTAATTTAGACACGTGGAAATCCCGTTAACAACACGTAGGTTACATCATCCGAGGTATTCCCGATCATCCAACAGGACGTTTTAATTTAGTTGTAATTGTAGTTTTGTGTTCGTTTGTGATTAAATTTTGAGTTGTCTTATATTTTGAAATGTTGTGGCGGTGAATTTTATCTTGCAATGACTTTTAACTTAATTTTGGTTTCAGTTTTAGGGGCTATCCTAAAGGTGTGGGTTTTCATGCAACAGTTGTTTTATCATGCAAGAAAAATAAACGCAGTTGCAATAAAGTAAATCGCAATAATGTAAATTGCTTGGAAAATAAATTGCGAGAAAGTAAATTGCAATAATACAAATGCGTACTCCGGAGGGTCTTCCCGTCATCCCAAGCCGCACTTAAAACACAATTAGCATACTTAAGCAAGTTCCTAGGTAAGGCTAAGGGAAAGGTTATGGTTTTCTACCAAATTCCTAATCCTATAACTAGTCATTTCCTATGACGTCTGTGTTCTTTGTGTTTTGGTTTAAGGACGATTTTCTTCATCAAAGAATAATCAAATTCAATTGTTCTTATAAATGTCCTATCATATCGAGGAAGTGCTTAAGAAGGATCTTAAACATCTTTTCAATATTTCTAGGATTGTTTTAAGTCCAAATGAATTTAATTATACAAATGAATTAATCGTCCAAGAATTTCAAGTTTTGTTAACTTGCTTCAGCTGAGCTAGGACATTTGAATATCCTATGAGTGAAGTGACACTTCATTTAATGTTTTATTTAGGAGTTATAATAACTAAAGCTTTCAAGGGTAAGTTAGTATTCAAATGATTTGGTTTAAGTTAAAGAGTTTAAATTTGGAATAGTGTTCAAGTTGCTTTTAAATTTATTTTCTTTCTGTTTTAGGTGATGTTATATTTAATTCAATTTAATTTAATTTTAATTGAGTTTTAATTTAATTTAATTTGATTGAGTTTGATTTAATTTGATTTGATGTTTAATTAATTTGATTTGATTTAATTTTAATTTGATTATTTAATTTAATTTAATTCAATTATTTAATTTAATTTATTTAATTTAATTGTTTAGTTTAATTTAATTTAATTATTTAATTTAATTTAATTAATTGTTTAATTTAATTTAATTTAATTATTTAATTTAATTTAATTTAATTATTTAATTTAATTTAATTTAATTTAATTGTTAAATTTAATTTAATTTTAATTTAATTTATCTTTAATTTACTTTATTTTTAATTTTAATTAAAATTTTAAAAGAGTTTAATAATTCAATTAAGTCTTTTAATGTTTTAAATTTGAGTTATCATTTTAATTAAGAGTTGAATATTAATGAGATAATTAATTTAGGGACTTTTTAAATTAAAGAATAAATCTCTTCCTAATAAATATCCCTTATTTTAATAATTCCAATTTATTATTCCTCCAAATTTAATCTATTATTTAATTAAAGTTTAATCATTTTAAAATTGTTTAATGGGTTTCTACCCTTTAATTATTTAAATTTCAATCATCCAAATCAGATTAAGATCAAATATTTTACTTGTTGATTTTTTATTAAACATAAAGTTTTAATTAAGGGTTAAAAGTTTAATTACCATTTTGCCCCTTTAGCTTAATAATTTCATAACTCACTAAATTGAACCCAAATGAACTTGAAATTTTTATGTGACTTCACTCATATGTCAATAAAGACATGAGAGGAGAAAATGTGATTTTTCTGTATTTAATTTATTTATATAATTATTTTTGGTGGAAAATAGAGATTTTCAAGGAAAATTTAATAACATGACCAAGGGAAAGTTTCTGTCCTTAAGAAAATTAGGGGACATTCCTAATGACCAGAGAAGCACTTGGACCAATTTTGGTGATTTTTTGAATTATATTATTTTTATTATAATTATTTTGAGTTTTGGAGTATTAATTAATTTAAAAATAAAATAAATGTTGAAAAATAGATTTTATATTTTTCAAAAATCTCTCTGATATCAAGGAAACCAGAGAAGCAAATTTTGCAATTTTCTGATTTTTCTATGATTTATTGTAATTATTTTAGTGAAAATGCTAGAAAATACATTTTTTTAATTTTAAAATTATCCTAGGGCTTTAAAATTTAATATCTCACTAAATAGACTTAGGAAAAATATGGGGTTTGTTCCTAAGTGATTAAAATTCAAAATATGACATTTTGGTGAATTTTATTATTTTTGTGATTTTTATTATTTTTTAATTATTAAAATATTAAAATATTATTAAAAATCAACTTTTTTAGAAAATTGAAATTTTAATTTTCTTAGGTTCCCCTGATATCAGAGAGGCTCCAAAACCAATTTGGTGAATTTTTGAAAAGTATTTTAAAAGTTATGAATTTTTAAAGTTTAAAATGGCTAAGTGACTTAATCAACCCAATTAGTGGGGTTAACCAAGTCCAATTGACCTCAAATTTTTATGGTGGATTCCTCTGATCCTAAAGGTCAGTGGAGAATTGATTTCAAGTCAATTTGATGCCTGGTTAACTCTAATTAATTAAAGACCCATTTTGAGTGTTTAAGCCAATTAGGGTTGTTTTGAATGAACTAAGCCAAAACCTATTTTTCCTAGGGTTCTCTGGTCATAAGGAACATCACCAAATTTTCCTAGAATTTATTTCACAACATGCTATTTTTGGAATTAAAATACTCAAAACAGCAACATGCATTTGAAAAATAAATAACTTTTCACAGAGATGGTCTCGACCTTGGAAAATTCAGGGAATGTTCCCAAGTTCAGAGGCTTCAAAAGCCCTATGGTCTCATGCCATGGTGAATTGTATACATGCATGGAGAATTAAATGTATGCAGAGAGTAAATAAATTATAAAAAATAAAATACTCGATGAAATTAAATGATTTCTTTTCCACATTATTCTCCTCTCGTTCACCGAGCAAGAGGGTATTTTTATTTTATTTTTGTGATTTTTCTACACAAAGATATGGATTTTTAAAGTTTCGATATTTAATAAATACATTAAATACCCTATTTATCTATTTATCCACGCGGCGCCGCCGAAACATCCAGCGCTCCGAAGGGGTACGTGTCGCGCCGTGATTGGGCGCCGCCATCCGAGTCATCCGTCCCGGGCCCCGCGGTTCTCGCACCGTTTCCCGGTCCGACGCCATCTGAGCCGTTCGTCCGCGCGTGTATCGAATGGACGGCATCCGTTCATCGTCCCCAAGTGTTCTCACCCGAGAGCCGTCCATACTAAATCCCTAAGATCTCACTCGATTCTCAATGGATTTTTACGTTCTTATACTCTATGGATTCGTCTTGAAGAGACGAACACATCTATACGGTTAACATGCATTGAAACTAAGGCATTTGAAATGGAGATTCTCCGTAAGCTCGGGATGGAGAGTTAACTCATACCTTAGCTCGGAGAAGTGTGGCTTCAATCCGAGAGTTGTTGCACCTTCGATTGGGTCCCGACAAGCTCCGCATGAAGTCTCTTGGTCCTGGGAATTGTCCGGATATGATTTCGACCAAGCCCGATCACAAAGCTTGGAGGCCGGAGCAACCGGGTGGCCCGGAGATGGGGCTTTTGCTGGTGGACACCTTCCTTTGGTCCGGTGAAGGTGTAGAGCCAATCAATTTGAGAATTGGCTCACCGTGGAGAAGTGTCCCGGTTTTGGGTGGAATTTCAACTACGAAATCGAGCTTACGGAGGAGAAATGGCGGGGGGATCTCACCGGGGATCAAGTGTTCTAAGAGTGGAGAAGGGTCTGGAACAATTTTGGCAGAGTTTTGGCAAGGTTTGTGCTTAGCTCCTTCCATGGCCGAGAGAGGTGGAGTTTAAATAGGAGAGGGTGGAAGGCCTCTCAGAGGGAGTTAGGGCTTGGGATCAGCTGCTCTGGTGAGGAGAAGATCAGCCATGGTGACCACTAGCATGGGGCGGCTCGGCAAGTGAGAATTTCAATGTTGGCTCACATGCGAGCTCTCGGCCATGGTGTTTTCCGGCGGCTCGGTGGCCGGCCGGCCGTGCAATGGTCACCATCTTGGTCAGGTGGGTCGTGGTCGGGGTTTAGTGTAGGCGATTGGCAAATGCCATGTGTAAAGGCTTTGATTCAAAGTGGAATGGGGGCATGGCTAAATTTGAACCTAAATGGGTCAACCCACCCATTTGGGCTAGGTGCACCACCCAAGGCCTGGTTTTGGCCGAGGGAAAAGTGATTTGGCTCAGCATAATCGAGTAGGGTCAAGTCACCATCCAAGCACAATTAGGCTTAAGCATGGTTTAGTGGAATCATGGAAGTGGTTAATCACCTTTAGGAATTAAGGAAAGAGCCTCCTCCTTTTGCCCAAAATGGCATGGTGACATGTAAAGAGGCTCTCATGGCTTGCATATGGCTTGTGCATGGCTCCATGGCTCCATTTGGCTTGGGAAAAGGTTTGGTCGATTTCATAAAAAAGGATTTTAGGGATTTTGGATAATTTGGTGGAAATTTGGATGAAGCTTCATTTAGAATTATTTGATGATTGGTTTAGGACTTAGGGATGATTTTAATTGAAAATATGATGAGGGGAAATGTCATATGGGCTTTGGAAGAATTTTTGGGGTTTTGGATTTGGTGGAAGTGGGCTTTTAAAATGGTTTAAGGAATGGGCCTTTTAAGTTTTGAAAATGAATTTATGGATGGGAATTTTGTAAAGAGGTTGGCCCAAATAATTGTTGGGTTTAGCTCATGGATGTGTCATGAATGATTTGAAACAAATTGGGGGTGATTTGGATTTGAATTGGGTTGAATTTGGGTTAGGTTTGGGTTTAGGTCAAAAATGGGCCTTTTGACCTTGGATTGAGTTTGAGTGGGACTTGGGTTCAAATTTTGGGCAAATCATGTTAGGGTTTTGTTTATGGGGATGTTAAGGAAGATTTAGAAAAGATTTGGGGTTAATTGGAGTTGAATTGGGTTAGTTTGGGCTAAGTTTGGGTCATGGGTCCAAATTTGGGCTTTAAGGCCCAAAGTGAAATTGGATCCAAATGTCAATTAAATTGGACTTGGATTTGGTCTAAATTGGTATTGGGAATGTTGGATTGAAGTTTAGAATTGAATTGGACCAGAATTTTGGTCAATTGGATATGTTTGGTTTAACATTGGGTCCACTTTGGGTTAAAATGGGTCAATTTGGGGTTTTGACAAAAGTAGGGTAAACTGACAAAATTGGCCCATGGTGTAGTTGGACAAAATGAAATTGGGAATATTTGGGATTTTCTGGAATTTTTTGGGAATTTTCTGAATTTTTGGATTTTTAGGCCAAGAAGGGTATTTTGGGTATTTGGAGGGTATTGGGGGTATTTTTGGAATCTTTGGTATTTTTGGGTATGGATGATCAATTTGAGTGATGTGGAGATGTTTGGGATTGATTTTGGAAAATTTTGGGTAATTTGGAAATTTTGCAAAAATTTGGGTAATTTCGAGGTTTTGGTAGGTTTAGTAGGTGTAGGGTCTCGGGGTCAAAAATTGAAAATTTGGGAAATTGAAGATTGGGTGAATTTAGGTGGAAAGAAATCATTTTGGTTGAGCCATGAAGCCATTTCAAGCCCATATGAGCCATGAGAGGACTCATTTGAGGCATTCACTATGTTGTTCCTAACCCTCTTGCCAAGGCTTAGTGGGTTAAGGACCATCCATGTGAATCACCTACATGAGTCGGAGGTTAAGTTGGGTATGGGTGTGGTTTTAGGAAGTGTGTGGAAATGTAGTGTGTAAGTGTAGTGTAAGTCGGCCCTCACTGCACTGAGCCACCTGTGAGCGATCCTAAGGCCAAAGAGTCCTATAGGAACTCATCCTTTAAACTTCCACATTTGATTTCAACCCTCTAGGTGATTAGGGGTCTATGGTCAAGTTTGTGGAGTTTGCGGGGAGTTTAGAAGTGGTTTGAATTTCTAAAAGGCGGGTCCCAATTCTAGTCCTCTAAGACAGTCAAAGGAAAAGCCTAAGGCTAGATCCTAAGTACTAAAGAGAGAAGAGAAGACCTCATCAAAAATGAGGTCAACAGTCTCTTTGACCAATGTCAATTTGATTATGTCAATGCCTGACTTATGATGTTAATGTAGTGTCTTTTAGGTCTTAGGTTGGCCAATTTGACCAATTTTTGTCTTTCCAAGTTAGGGTTGGACCAATTATATCAATATGATGTATTGACCATTTTGATCAAATTTGTCCTATTTTGGTCAAAGGTTGACTAATGAGAACATTGTGATGGTCAAAGGGTCATGAATTGATGATTTTTGCAAATTTTGACTTTTTGGGTCAAAAGTTGACCATTTGGGTCATTAGGATGTTCATTGGATTAAGGCTTTGACTAGTTTGATCAAAGTTGACATTTTGGGTTAAAGGTTGACATGTTGGGTCAATAGGGTTGGTCATTGGGTTAGGGATTGACCATTTTAACTAAAATTGACTTTTTGGTCAAAGGTTGACATGTTGGGTCAGTAGTATGGTCATTGGATTAAGGCTTGATCAGTTTGACCAAAGTTGACTTTTTTATGTTAAAGGTGACCTATTGGGTCAATGGGGTGGTCATTGGGTCAGAAATTGATCATTTTGACC
>JAKZJZ010001566.1:0-26659 GCA_022702705.1 Papilionanthe hookeriana x Papilionanthe teres | reverse complement strand
AAACCTCCTTTAACTCTTTTTTACCTTAATCATGTCGCACACTAAACCATGTTTAGCCACCTCATCATGGATGGAGACTTCACCACTCCTTCTAAGCTGACCTAAATGATTCCCTCAGCTCAAAATCGAGCTTGGAAGGGTGCACCAAGCCCAAAATGGTGGGTTGACCCAAACCAAGCCAAAGTGAGCCTTCTCCCATTCCATTTAAATCAAACTCCTTTACACATGTCAAACCTCAATTGCCTACACTAAACCCCAGCACTGACCCACCTGACCAAGATGGTGACCATTGCCTGGCCGGCCGGCCACCAGGCCGCCGGAAAACACCATGGCCGAGAGCTCACATGTGAGCCAACATTAAAATTCTCACTTAGCTGAGCCGCCCCATGCCCAAGTGGTCACCATGGCCGATCTTCTCCTCACCAGAGCAGCTGATCCCAAGCCCTAACTCCCTCTGAGAGGCCTTCCACCCTCTCCTATTTAAACTCCACCCCTCTCGGCCATGAGAAGTGCTGAAACAAAACCTTAAGGAAACTCTGCCAAAATCACTCCAGATCACTCTCTACACATAGAGCACCTGATCCCCACTGAATTCCAGCCCCAATTCCTTCTAGCTGAGCCCAATTTTGAGCTCAAACTTTAGCCCAAAACTAGGACACTTCTCCACAGTGAGCCAATTCCCAAATTGATTGGCTCTACACCTTCACCGGACGAGGGAAGGTGTCCACCACCAAAAGCCCCATCTCCGAGGCCACCCGAGTTGCTCGGCCTCCAAGCTTTGTGATCGGGCTTGGTCGAAATCATATCCGGACAATTCACTGGACCGGGAGACTTCATCCGGAGCTTGCCGGGACCCAATCGAAGGTGCAACAACTCTCGGATTGAAGCCACACTTCTCCGAGCCAAGGTATGAACTAACTCTCCATCCCGAGCTTCGGAGATTCTTCATTTCGAATGCCTTAGTTTCAATGCATGTTAGCCGTATAGATGTGTTCGTCTCTTCGAGACGAATCCATGTGAGCATAAGAACATGAAAATCCATTGAGAATCGAGTGAGATCTTAGGGATTTAGTGTGGACGGCTCTCGGGTGAGAACACTTGGGGACGATGAACGGATGTCGTCCATTCGATACACGCGCGCACGGACGGCCGAGATTGCGTCGGACCGGGAGACGGTACGAGAACCGCGGGGCCCGGGCCGCCGACTCGGGTGGCGGCGTCGAATGGGAGCGCGACGCGTGTGCGTTCGGAGGCTGCCGAGGTTTCGCTGGCGCCGCGTGGATAAATAGAAAATTAGGGTATTTTCTTATTTATTTAATTCCCTAAACTTCAAAAATCCATATCTTTGTGTAGAAAAATCACAAAAATAAAATAAAAATACCCTCTTGCTCGGTGAACGGAGGAGAATAATGTGGAAAAGAAATCATTTAATTTCATTAAGTATTTTATTTTTTATGATTTATTTACTCTCTGCATACATTTAATTCTCCATGCATGTATACAATTCACCATGGCATGAGACCATAGGGCTTTGAAGCCTCCGAACTTGGGAACATTCCCTGAATTTTCCAAGGTCGAGGCCATCTCTCGTGAAAAGTTATTTATTTTTCAAATGCATGTTGTCTGTTTTGAGTATTTTAATTCCAAAAATTAGCATGTTGTGAAATAAATTCTAGAAATATTTGGTGATGTTCCTTATGACCAGAGAACTCTAGGAAAAATAGGACTTGAGTTAATTCACTCAGATTAACCCTAATTGGCTTAAACACCCAAAATAGGTCTTTAATTAATTAGAGTTAACCAGGTATCAAATTGACTTGAAATCAATTCTCCACTGACCTTTAGGATCAGAGGAATCCACCATAAAAATTTGAAGTCAATTGGACTTGGTTAACCCCACTAATTGGGTTAATTAAGCCACTTAGCCATTTTAAACTTTAAAAATTCATAACTTTTAAAATACTTTTTAAAAATTCACCAAATTGGTTTTGGAGCCTCTCTGATATCAGGGGAACCTAAGAAAATTAAAATTTCAATTTTCTAAAAAAGTTGATTTTTAATAATATTTTAATATTTTTAATAATTAAAAAATAATAAAAATCACAAAAATAATAAAATTCACCAAAATGTCACATTTTGAATTTTAATCACTTAGGAACAAATCCCACATTTTTCCTAGGTCTATTTAGTGAGATATTGAATTTTAAAGCCCTAGGGTAATTTTAAAATTAAAAAAAAAATGTATTTTCTAGCATTTTCACTAAAATAATTATTATAAATCATAGAAAAATCAGAAAATTGCAAAAATTGATTCTCTGGTTTCCTTGATATCAGAGAGATTTTTTGAAAAATATAAAATTCATTTTTCAACATTTATTTTATTTTTAAATTAATTAACACTCCAAAACTCAAAATAATTATAATAAAAATAATATAATTCAAAAAATCACCAAAATTGGTCCAAGTGCTTCTCTGGTCATTAGGAATGTCCCCTAATTTTCTTAAGGACAGAAACTTTCCCTTGGTCATGTTATCAAATTTTCCTTGAAAATCTCTATTTTCCACCAAAAATAATTATATAAATAAATTAAATACAGAAAAATCACATTTTCTCCTCTCATGTCTTTATTGACATATGAGTGAAGTCACATAAAAATTTCAAGTTCATTTGAGTTCAATTTAGTGAGTTATGAAATTATTAAGCTTAAAGGGTAAAATGGTAATTAAAATCTTTAATCCTTAATTAAAACTTTAGGTTTAATAAAAAAGTCAACAAGTAAAATATTTGATCTTAATCCGATTTGGATGATTGAAATTTAAATAATTAAAGGGTAGAAACCCATTAAATAATTTTAAAATGATTAAACTTTAATTAAATAATAGATTAAATTTGGAAGAATAATAAAATTGGAATTATTAAAATAAGGGATATTTATTAGGAAGAGATTTATTCTTTAATTTAAAAATCCCTAAATTAATTATATCAACTAATACTCAATTTTTAATTAAAATGATAACTCAAATTTAAAATGTTAAAAGACTTAATTAAATTATTAAACTCTTTTGAAATTTCAATTAAAATTAAAAATAAAGTAAATTAAAGATAAATTAAATTAAGATTAAATTAAATTTAATAATTAAATTAAATTAAATTAAACAATAAAATTAAATTAAATTAAACAATTAAATTAAATTAAATTAAATAATTAAATTAAATTAAATTAAATAATTAAATTAAATTAAATTAAATAATTAAATTAAATTAAATAATTAAATTAAATTAAATTAAATTAAATTAAATAATTAAATTAAATTAAATCAAATCAAATTAATTAAACATCAAATCAAATTAAATTAAATTAAACTAAATATAAAGCAACTTCAACACTATTCCAAATTTAAACTCTTTAACTTAAATCAAATCATTTGAATACTAATTTACCCTCGAAAGCTTTGATTATTATAACTCCTAAATTAAATGTCAAATAAAATGTTACTCCACTCATAGGATATTCAAATGTCCTAGCATTCGAAGCAAGTTAACAAGACTTGAAAACCTCGGACGATCGATTCATTTATATAATTAAATTCATTTGGACTTAAAACAATCCTAGAAATATTGAAAAGATGTTTAAGATCCTTCTTAAGCACTTTCTCAATATGATAGGATATTTATAAGAACAATTGAATTTGATTATTCTTTGATGAAGAAAATCGTCCTTAAACCAAAACACAAAGAACCAAGACGTCATAGGAAATGACTAGCTATAGGATTAGGAATTTGGTAGAAAACCATAACCTTTCCCTTAGCTTTACCTAGGAACTTGCTTAAATATGCTAATTGTGTTTTAAGTGCGGTTTGGGATGACGGGAAGACCCTCCAGGTACGCTTTTATTTTATTGCAATTTACTTTCTTGCAATTTACATTATTGCAATTTATTTTATTACGAATCGCGTTTATTTTTCTTGCATGATAAAACAACCGTTGCATGAAAACCCACACCTTTAGGATAGACCCTAAAACCGAAACCAAAATTAAGTTAAAAGTCATTGCAAGATAAAATTCACCGCCACAACATTTCATAATATAAAACAACTCAAAATTTAATCACAAACGAACACAAAACTACAATTACAACTAAATTAAAACGTCCCGTTGGATGATCGGGAATACCTCGGATGATGTAACCTACGTGTTGCTAACGAGATTTCCCACGGTCTAAATGAAAGTGTGGAACTCATTCAGTTGAGTTTAGCAAATTCATCCGGACTAAGTGAATCCGATAAAAATAATGATGCCGGAAGGATGGAACCGTGGGATCTTAACCGGTGTCGTTATAATCAACTTTAAGATTTGTTTTAAATAAAACATAAAAAACACTTGGAAATTAAGATTTTCTCTAAACCAAAACACTTTTCTCAACTCCTGATTTATGATTTCTAAAACTAAACCTCTCGCAACAACAAGGAGCTCGGAGCATGGTGGGCGAGCACGACCATCGTCATCGACAAAACCCGAGTCTACTTCAAGCAAAACTTTCCTAGAATTAAACAACCAAGCCATAGGACTTCGAGGTAGCTTGCCTAGTGCAACATAAATCCTCAACTCTTCGTTAGGCATTTGCATTGCAAATTAAGCCCTAACCGGTCTTAGGATTCCGAGGTAGTCGTCCGATACGACAATAAACCCTCACATCTTCTGAAGCTATTTGTTTGATTTTATCATACAAATATAAGCCCTAATTAATTAAAATTGGCAAGATCAAAACATTTAAATAAGTATTAGGACTTTCCTAAACTCGAAGCCAAACGATAGGATAGTCGGGAAATTATCGAAGTTCACTTCGAATCGGTGATTTCTCCTACCTTTCTTCCTTTGGATTCACAAAACAAAATGTTCCAAAAAATTTGATCCATTTCCTATTGAAACTTCAAAATTCAATCTTTGAAAACCTTAAACTTTGAAATTCTCGAGAGCGGAATCATTGATTATTATCGAGAGTTTTCTTAGGTGATTCCCGTCACTTAAGATGTAATTAACTATAGGGGCTTGCCCTTATAGGGAATTTTAAAGAACCTGAGTAATATAAACCCTGTTTAATGTTTTCATATTAAGCGGGGAAACTTGTCGGCTTATAAAATTGGTTCGCGGACCAAACGGATGTCACTAATCTTCTAGTTTATTTAATCAAGCCCCACCATCAAGCGAGTGTGTCTATCCTTAGGGATAGATACACGGATTGTGGTGCGGTGCTCGTTTATATAAACTATTTGGGATGTGAGGTCGGTTTAATCTCATATCTTAAAACTTTCAAATTTAAAAATTATTTTCAAAATCAAATACTACTTTTCAAATTATTTATTTTAATTAAATTAAAAATTCGCCGAACGATTTCGTTAGGCGACCCTCTTCAAAATAAAACCCGACCTAAAAATATGCCGACAGGATTTCCAGCGACTCACTGAGACAATTCCTCTCTCCATTATAATCAAATAATTCGCTTTCAAAAATCGGTAGTGTATCCATGTCCCTAATGGATTAAACTACCCTTCTTTCCGTTGGAATACTATGTTCATTTCTATCTTGAACAAGTATAGCCCAACATTCTCTCGGATTTAGGAGCCACTGTTTAAACACCCCTAAACAGAGAGGTTCCGAGATCCTTTTACCTCATTTCCGAGGTGGGGTGGACCCCGATAGGTGTTAGTTTAGGAATGATCCTTCGAGTCGAGAAGTCTTGCTTAAGACTTTCTTTCCCTTTCCAACTCTGAATCGGATTTCTTACCTTCTCTACATCTTTGAACGTTCCGTTCTAAATAAACAAACCCTCTAATAAGTGATTCTTTTAACAAATGATTCTTTTTTTTATAAATACATGGACAAAGAATGAGTTCGGACTCTTTTTAATTCCTTTCTTTTCGTCCTGAAGAAAAGAAGCATAACTTGGGACTGACAACCGAATCTACCGCCGCAAATGGAAGCCCCGAAACCGATTTTCTCCTTCACCAACGGATCGGACTTCGCCGTCTATAAGGATGAGCCGCCCGACAATGGGGTCATCCGATTCGGACGAGGATTCGAAAACACGAACGTCAAGGTCACCGACGTCTCCTCTTTGCACCGACAAACAAGGTATCCGAAGCCGAGGAACCACCGCTCGAGTTCAACCTTAGGTCGACCCAAGAGTTTCCTCCCCGCAAAGGGTCCCGACTAGGAGGAGTACCGCTCGTCCGCAGAGGACCGTTCTTACTACCCCCACCGGTCTAGTTGTTTCCGCACCTACCCCGACTTCGCCAAATCAAAGGGGAAAGAAATCCGAACTATGGTAAACCCGTTACCGTGGAGGGTACGGATCTTCCCGTAAGACCTTCGTCTTCGAAATCGGGTCCAGCTTCGAAGATTCCTTCGCCGACAAAGACCCAAAGAAGAAATAGAAATAGAAGGATCGCCGTGGAAGCCGGAGCCGCCGAGATCGCCTTCCCGGAGGAAATTCCGCAGTTACCGTAATATACACCGCTACCGTAATATACACCACTCGCTCGACTACATACCACTTTTGGGAGGAAGCAGGTTCCATCCCCTCTCCGCCGCGAGGATGAGGAGAATGTTCGCAAGATTGTCTGCCACATTACCACGGCCCCGCATACTACAACGATAACCGCAAGAAAAGAACCGGAACTACGCCGTTTCGCTCGACCGCAAACTTTGGTAGAAAAGCTAGCAAAGAAGGAAAACCGCCCGTGTCGGAAATTCTACGAAGGATAGGGCGGGTGCCGGTCAAATCCCGTCTTGGGCCCCGAGTAGAACCCGCCGTCATGATAGAAAAGCCGAGCAAGAGAATGAAGGCTAGCCCGCCCGTCGTAGTATCGGGGTTACAGACTAGGGAGGATACCACCTTCCAGACATTTGGCCGATGGACCATCCGGTCATAGACCTTCGCTCGCTAGAAGGATGGTGTGGCGTCCCACTACGGGGCGATTGAGACCGAAACAAGCAGACCCAAGAAAGAAAGTCTCGCCAGAGGCCGGAATGCGAAGAAAGTGCTACCGCGATGAAGGGGACTCATGAAAAAGGACCGGCAACCATCGCATGACAACCACAAAGATACACAGAAAGCTCCGCTAGAAGATGCCATGGAAAAGTTGAGAACCGACATCCGACGGTTGGCAAAAGAAAGAGAAGAAAAGTTCGGAGATGAAATCGACTCATCGGAATTCATGGACAACGAATATGCAGAAATCAACATGGTTGAGACACGAGCTTCATCATCTTCTCAAGGTGCTCCTGCGGCCAGCAAAGAGAGGAGCCGGGACCGATGAAGAGACAACTTCGAGAAAAGGACGACACGATCGCTCAAATGGCGAAGAGGATGGAAGAGATGGCCGTAGCTCTAGCCACTCTCCAAAGTCAAGTACAACCACATAGAGAGACACCCCCGAAGTCATTCACATCGTAGACGGAGGAAAGGAGATTACATCCGTCAATGGGGATGACCAGATCAAAAAGGATACAACACAAAGTATGATCCCCGAAAAGGATATCAAGAACTTGGTAGAACAACGAAGTGCGAGAAGCCCTAGCACAATCGAAGAACGGGACATCTATTCGGACGGGTAGACCTTACCCGGAAGAATTCGACGCCGTCCAATACCCAAAGGGCTTCGTACCACCTCTCGTTTAAGACCTTCGACGGAACCGGGAACCCCCGACAAGCATGTTGCACACTTTCGTGCCGCGTTGTTGCAATGCGGCGGGAGCGATGCGCTACTCTTCCGACGGCTCGTTAGCGATCCGTCGAGAATCGCCTTCGACCGGTATGCGGAATTACCCAACGGATCCGTAAAGACATTCTCGGAGCTAGAGAGCCTCTTCATTAAGCGATTTGTTTGGAGCTCGGCACTCACATCACTATAGGTGATTTAGTGGTAGAGAAACAAAGGCCGAATGAAACTCTAGTGGATTACATACTTCGATGGAGAAATTTAAGTATGAAGTGTGAACCACAACCGCAAGAACAACATGCGGTCGGCATCTTGCTTAAAAGCATTCACGGCCCGATAGCACTTCTCCTCAAGGGATTCACTATTAAGACTTTTGAGAAGTTGTTAAGCAAGGCCGGAAGCTTGCAAGAAGAGGCGAAGCAATTAAGTTTTGCCGACAAGACGGACGAGCGTAGCTTGTGAAGACTTTCGAAAAGAAATCGCGGGTCGTTGCGACAGTTGACAAAGGCAAACAACCGATGCAAATACCACCGAACGGCCGCAACAACCACAACAAAATTACCAAGAACCCCGGTCCAGCTATCAGTCGTCTCCGCAGTATGAACAACCGTCTCGTCCGCAACGTACATTGAGGGAGCTTCTGAGCAGAGAATATCCATTCAAAAATGAAGCAGTACCAAAGATGTTCCGTAGCTTAATGAAAACTCCAGATTTCCAGCTGCCAGAGCCCAAAAGACCAGAGGAAGTCAACAAGAAAGGTGATCCCAACTTTTGCCCCTACCATCGAATGCTTGGGCACAAGATAGAAGACTGCATTACCTTCAAAAGTTGGCTCAACGACAACCTTCGGAAAGGAAATATAACAATCCCGAAGGAGTACATGAAGGAACCCCGAAAGGAGGTTCCGTCAATGTTATCTCAACCGATCCCGTCATCCCGATAGATCCCTATGCAACCGACGATGGATGGACTACCGCTCGGACGAGATCTTCGAAGAAGATTTTAGATAACATCCGAACCGCTTCGGTGCGAGCTTCAATTCATAGTTCGAGACCCGTTAAGCCGGTACTATCACTTGCGATAGAAGAACCACCTCGACAGGAGACAATCGAAGAGAAGAAGAAAATTGACGAAGAAGAGGTGACTGAGACTCCTAAGGCTAGACTAGGGGCTGCTTATCCTAGGATAGTTGTTTCTGATTCGGGGGAGAAATCCCTCGAACCTCTGATTTTGTATGATTATCTGCTCACTTCGGTGACATCATATAATGATAAGGGTGATGGCGTTGGCTACGTTTTGATCGTTTCTAACGATTACGTAACTAGCGACAATCCGGGCGTCGATTTCGATACCAACAACAATTCTCAAATCATACATGATCTCGACGATCACAATGACAAAGAAGGCATCCATCAAGGAGGCTACGAGAGTTCAACAAGTAACGGATCTATCTCGTGAGTTTCGAGGAGCTCCGAGTACAATAGAGTTAGAGCCTTCGCATTTGGAAGATAATCCGGAAGAGCCGCTATTCCGATTCGGGAGGAGACACCGACAAACTCAATACTAGATTCGAAGAAATTACGAAGTCAACCTAAGAAGTGGAAAAGTTCTACCTCCAAGAATGGGTCCAAAAGACAAAGGAAGCGGTGGTTGTTCAAGAAGAACCAACCCCAGCGGAAGACATGCCCGTTCGAGAAGAAGCCGAGACGCATGGAAACAAAGTGGACTACAACGTGCTAGCCCATCTTAGGAAACTACCGACCAAGCCGAGCATTTACGATGCTCTCATCTTATCAAAGGAGATGAGGGAAGCTCGATCAAGGCCTTACTTGATCCGGAAATTTGCTTAGCTCAAATGGCCGGAGATTCCTTGGATGAGGTTTGCTCGTTAAAGGAACAACGAGGTGTTACCTTCACGGACAATGACCTACTACTTGGGACAGCGAGATCACAACCGACCGTTGTACATTTCGATTACAATCGGGAAGTTTACGCTCTCCGCAGTATTGGTGGATCCGGGAGCATCAATCAATATAATGAGTCTTCGGATACTAGCATACTTGGAAATTGATGCTCGTGAGCTCGAGGCCGACAAAATGTTATTAAGAGGATTCAACCGTAAAGGAGAAAGAGCCCTCGGGTCAATAACGCTACCGATGAAGACCGGTGATTTAGCAAAGACAACCGCAAAATTTCATATAATCGATTCGAAACGTCGTTCAACGCTCTACTCGGGCCGACCATGGATACATGAAAACAGGATGGTACCATCATCTCCGCATCGATGCATCAAATATTACGATGGAGGGGAACGAGTGCATCAAAGGAGACTTACAACCATTCTCCGTACATGAAATTGGAATCCATGAAGATGCGACTTATTATGCACCGCCAAAGAAAACAATCTTCTCCGGAGATACCCTAACAAATGAAGCAAAGAAAGTTCGGGACAACGAAGAACCCGAAGTTCTAGTCCAACAGATCACTCACCACTCCCTTCCGGCGAGATGGTGAAGGTTTCTCCACAACTCGCATCCGAGGTCGAGGCCGGGGACGAGGCCGTGGTAGAGACACTAGGACAATTGGACTGAAGAAACCAATCATCAATGTTGATTGGGATGATAGTTACGAAGAAGAAAAAGAAATCAAGCAAGAAGCAAGCAACAATAAGTCGAAAGAAGCCGCAATACAAGATCTCCCTCGAAGATGAAAAGAACGAAGAATATAAATCAATGTACGAGAAGATTAACCACTACGTACATACTATGACCCTAACTCCGATCCATTCTAATAAGATCGAGGGTATGGAGGTCAAAGAGGTACCTAGTGACGGTGCAAAGCCGATCAAATTCTACCGTGGTGCTTCTTCCTCCAAAACTGAAAATAATGTACAATTCGAAGATGTCACTTCATCGAATTAATGGAATTACCTTTTGAGTGGTACTCTCCCTGTGTTCAAAATTTAATTCAACGTGGTTTCTTACCTCGACAATGGACAAAAGGCCAATCACAACATTTTGAAAAGTTATGGAATAACTCCGGCCGTCCTCCCAATTCAAAGTATGGACTCGGATTCGGCACGGTAGGGTCGGTTGACGATACCGAATTTTGCTTGGTTGTCACTTGCAAATCCAATGAAAACTGCATGGAAACTACGGACGAACTCGAAGATTTACAAATTGGAGACGCTCCACCGAATTCGAAGAAGAAATCAAATCTATGATAGATGAGTTAACGGAAGTTAACTTGGGTACTAGCGAAGAGCCTAGACCTACCTTTGTTAGCTCCTTACTCAATAAAGAAGACTCCGAAGAAATAATCAAATTGTTAATGGAATTTAAGGACTCGTTTTGCTTGGAGCTACGATGAAATGCCGAGATTAGCCCCGGAGGTTGCGGTCCATAAGCTAGGAGTAGATCCTACTTCGTTCCAGTCGGACAAGGTCCCGGAAGAATGCGTCTAGAAATCGAACAACAAGTCATAGCCGAAGTTAAAAAGCTAATAGACGCTAAATTTGTCCGTGAAGAACAATACCCGACTTGGCTAGCCAATGTGGTGCCGATCGAAAGAAGAATGGTCGGATCGGAATTTGTGTGGACTTCGGAGATTTAAACAAGGCATGTCCAAAAGATGAATTCCCTCTACCGATTCCAGAACCGATGATCGATATTGCTTCGACACATGAAATATTCTCATTCATGGATGGATCTTCGGGATACAACCGGATAAAAATGGCTCCGTGAAGATGAAAAGCTTACGAGCATTCAGAACGCCGATCGGAGTATTTTGCTACACGGTGATGCCATTCGGACTGAAGAACGCAGGAGCAACTTACCAAAGAGCAATGACAAGAATTTTTGATGATCTCATCCACAATCAAGTCGAATGCTACGTGGACGATGTCGTCATCAAAAGCAAAGTAAAGGAAAACCACTTGTATGATTTGAGAATTGTTTTCGAACGATTAAGACAATTTAACCTTAAGATGAATCCCTTAAAATGCGCCTTCGGCGTCACCTCCGGAAATTTTTAGGATTCGTTGTCCGACATCGTGGAATTGAAATCGATCCGGAGAAGATTAAAGCTATCTTAGAAATGCCGCCTCCCAAAACCTTAAAACAATTACGATCTTTTCAAGGGAAGTCGGCATATCTTCGACGCTTTATCTCAAACCTGTCGGGTAGGTGTCGACCTTTCTCGGCACTTAGTTAAAAAGGACGCCAAATTTATTTGGGAAGAGAAATGCCGAGAGGCCTTCGAAGACATTAAACAATATTTAATGACACCTCCCTGTCTTAGCAGCCCCGGTCTCGGGTAGACCACCGATACTTTACACCGCGGCTTTAGACGACTCTCTCGAGCCTCGTTAGCCTGAGTCAATGATGAGGGTAAAGAAAATGCTCTTTACTACTTAAGCCGTCGTTTACTCCCGACGGAAGTAAGGTATCCCGCAATTGAAAAGCATTGTTTGGCCCCGATCTTCGCCGCTCAAAAGCTCGGGCACTACATGCTTTCTCATAAGGTCAACTTGATTTCGAAGTTTAATCCATTGCAATACTTGATGACTCGTCCAACACTTTCCGACGGACTTGCCGGATGGTCAATGATATTATTGCAATTCGATATAACTTTCGTGTCTCTCGCGTGCCGTAAAGGGACAAGTCTTAGCGGACTTCCTCGCAAGCACACCCTTTGCCGGCCGAATCTCCTCTCAATGATGACTTGCCGGACGAACAAATAATGAGCCTAGAAGACCACGATGATCGACGTTGGGAATTGTATTTCGACGGAGCATCTTCAAGCACACAAAGACGAAGAATCGCAAGTGATAGTGCCCGTAAGGCGGGAATCGGGCTAATCTTTATAACACCGGAGCGGGGGATGTTAAGATACTCCTACCACTCGACGGAACCGTGTACAAACAACGAAGCGTAATACGAAGCCCTCATAACGGGACTCGGAATTAACCATTCGAATGGGGATAACGGACATCAACATCTACGGGGATTCACGGTTAATCATTCAACGGATCGCCGGACGAAGACAGAATTCTAAAGCCAAGACTCGAACAAGTACTTCCGGTATGCCATACAATTGTTGGAACAGATTCCAAATGTGACAATCTACAAAATTCCTAGAAAAGAGAATGCTTTAGCGAGATGCTTTAGCCCGTCTCGCAAAAGAATTTGCTCTGTTTGCAAGATGAATCGATGGAAGTGTCGGTTCACGGACGTCGAGTCCTATCGCAGACTTGACATAGGCATGATACACAAATCGAAAAAGAAAAAGAATCGATTGAGGACAGAATGAAAAACACGGAAGATCGGCGACAGCCATTGATGAGACTACCCGCAAACAGGAAAGCTACCGGACGATAGGTCGCTAGCCCATCGGATCAAGAAAAGAACTCGTCCTACGCATTAATAAACAACACATTATACGAAGGTCTTTTGATCAAATGCGGCTAAGGTGCCTAAGCGGGTCCGAGGCCCGTGAAATTGTTAAAGAGGTGCATTCGGGACTCCGTGGCGCTCACCGGTCGGGTCCAAAGATGAAAATGAAAATTAAAAGACTAGGGTACTACCGGCCCTCGATGATGACCGATCGCATGAAAATCGCCAAGAGCCGTCACCAATGCCAAGTGCACGGAGTGGTTCTACATCAACCTCCAAATGTGCTACACCCGACAATTGCGTCGTGGCCATTTGAATGTTGGGGCACAGATATAGTGGGTCCGATAGAACCACCATCTTCAAAAGGACATCGTTTCATTCTTGCGGCTACAGATTACTTTTCCAAGTGGGCAAAGCGGTTCCACTTAGAGAAGTGAAAGCACACCACGTGCTACGGCTTTTCAAGAACCAAGTTGTCTACCGTTTCGGAGTGCCGCGCGGGATCATCTCGGATAATGGGTCGGCATTCGAAGCACACAAATCAACAATTTTGTCGGGAGACACGGAATCGACCGGCGATACTCAACAATTTACTACCCAAGAGCAAACGGCCTCGCCGAGGCTTTTAATAAAACTCTCGTTCAAATCTTAAAGAAAACCTTGGACGATAATAAGAGAAATTGGCACGAGAAATTGTTAGAAGCCTTATGGGCCTCACCGGACAACCTTCGAACCCCTACTCGAAGCTACACCTTACGCTCCGGTGTATGGGTCCGAGGCGAGTGTTACCTTTAGAGGTTCGGCTTCCTTCACTCGGAATTGCAATTGCAAATAAGATCACGACGAAGAAAACGCCGCATTACGACTCGAAGAATTAGAAAGCTTGGAAGGGAAAAGACTTGCGGCGCAACGAATTTAGAACTATACCAAGCTAAGATGGTTCAAGCCCATGACAACCGGGTCCGCCCAAGAACCTTCAAAGTTGGTGACTTAGTTCTCGTTCTCAAGAGACCTATTCTCGCACACCGCAAGATAGGAGGAAAATTTGAACCCACTTGGGAAGGACCGTTTGTGGTTGAAGCGAGTATACTCGGGAGGTTCCTACCAGCTAGTGAATTGCCGAGGAGAGCGACATATGCTTCCAATCAACGGACGATACTTGAAAAAATATTACGCTACTCGATGTTTCGAAGGAATGAATTCTTCATCCCTAAGAAACACGGGTGAAGTAATTACTTATGATTGGGTCCGAACCCAAAAATAATAAAATGTGCTAAGATAAATAAAATCATGATAATTAAGTTTTCCTTGTTTCCTTTTTCAAATCAAAATCTCTTCCCTCATCTTATCCTACTTCATTCTCGTTAAATTTCAAAATATAAGAATAATAAAAAATGTATCTTTAATAAACATTTTCTTAATGTTCTTGTTCTTAGTACGACCCCCGATCCTTTTCCTTGTCTTTTCGCAGGGAAATGTCGAACGGGCGGTTGGTCTTGAACTTTAAGAATGGCGTAAGCCTTGCACTCGATGAAAAGAGGGTGAAAGATGGAGCGATAATCGAGATTGACTCGGATTTCGCACCAGCGAGCCTACGATGACGAGGAAAGTGACCGGGTCCCGGCTAACCGAGAAGAACTACCCGGCGGAACGGTGATGAAAGTGGGTGGCCCAAGCCACCAATCCAACAACAAGAAAAGAAAAGCAAACACCGAAGAAGACAAGAAAATGAAGTCCGTAGTCGCTACGGCGGAGGGCGGAGCTTGTCGGCCGCCGCGCCGCGGAGATTCAAGAAGTTCGGAGGGCTACTCTCACGCCCACGCAACGAAGAAATAAGAATCGCCGCATCCATAAAATGTTAACAAAACTAGTTGCGGACCGGCGCGACGAGACAAATTGCTAATGCCGGCACTCACATTTCGAGGACACCGGTTCACCGGGAACCCGAAGAAAGGAGGCCGGCTCCTAGAATAACGAAAGAACCGGGGAAATCTCCGGAAGATCGAAGAAAGAAGGCTACCACGCCACCGGATAGAACCACCGAGCAGTACATGACCTTGTTGCAGAAGCAACCCCGGGGATGTCCCGACAGGCATCATCCCCGAGGAGCCAAGGTATGCGGGGAACGTGAAGGGATTGAACCATATATCCCACAATATGTCACAAGGCCTCGCCATCGCGGATCATTCCGAATACGAGCTGGAGAGGATGCGGAATGTTGAAAAGAAAACTTTCGAATACTTCGAGAGAATTAAAGGAAGAAGAATCAACATACTAGAAGGCCTCGAGCTACACACCGACGTATTCTCGGCAGTATGAACAACAAGCAAATCGTGGATCGTATCCGGGATCCGAAAAGAATGGGCCGAGCGAGCCGCCCGAGGGAAAACACATACTCGGAACCCCGGAGATGGATGCCGGGGAAAGGAAGAATCACAATACAATGCGGATGCTTGCTACAACTTTGTCGAAGACGAAAAGGAAACCCACCGGAATACTTCGTCATGGGCAAGTAGATCCGATGCCATTAGTTATCAAGAGAATGGTAAAAAGATTGATAACATGGAGGGTACCGCCGACAGATTGCATACCCAATAGTCGCATTATCAACATCTACAAACAGGGTGACCGCATACCCCCACATATTGATCACCACGACTTCGTCGGACCTTTCGCACGGTCTCTTTCTTGAATGAGTGCAACATCATGTTCGGATCCGACCTCCGGATAGCGAGGCCCGGGTGAGTTCCGAGGGCCAGTAAAGATACCTTTACCGGTGGGTTCCGTCATGATACTGCAAGGTAACGGAGCGTATATCGCAAAGCATTGCATACCGGGAGTGCCAGTAGAGCGAATCTCGGCTACTTTCGGGAGGATGGAAGACAAGAAAATACCTTACCATTTCCAACCGGATCCGTAGCTAGAGAACCTCCGGCCTTACGAGCCGTGAGTTACATGGGAAATATCACACCTCCAATGTACATCCAGCTGGCATCCTTGCCAAGGATGGCTTGGAAGGTGATGTTATCGACCATGTACCTCACTATTCGGACATGGATTTTCGACGGATGATTCTTTTGATGGATCAACAAAGATCATACACGATCCGTTTTGAGTCTACATGGATTGTATGAAATATATTCCAGATCGAGTTGTACGACGTATTTTCAACATGATTGGAATGAAAGTGACCATGTCACGTTTTTGGCCTTCACCTCTTTTGTGCAAATTGATTGGGAAACGCCATTAAAGTTAAATGAACTTCGAACAAAGAACGAAAAAGAAAAAAAGAGAATAAAAGAAAACTCTCTAAAAAAAAAATCTGAAAAATGACAAACACCAAGTTCACATGAACATTAAATAAACAACAAAATAAAATTTGAACCATTAAAAGATAAACGAAATCAACACAAATCTCAAATTCAATCTTTCCAAATTCCGAATCAAATTTCAATCTTTTCAAACTTCAAAATCAAATTCCATCCTTCCAAACTTCAAAATCAAATTCTCGATCAAATTCCAAATCCACTCTCGATCAAATTTCAAATTTGATCTTCCCAAATCTCAAGTCAAATCCTCAATCAAATTCCAAATCCAATCTCGATCAAGTTTCAAACTTGATCTTTCAAATTTCAAATCAAATCTTAAATCAAATTTCAATCGAGTTCAAACTCATCCTTCCAAATCTCAAATTCAATCTTTCCAGATTTCAGGTCTCAATCAAATCAAATTCAAATCTTTTGGGTCGAGGATTTTACATCCAAGACTGCACTGCTTTAGGATTCTTTTCCTATTGCACTGAAATACATCAAATTCAAACCTTTTGGGTCGAGGATTTTACATCCAAGAACCGTACCGCTTTAGGATTTTCTTCCTATTGCACCGAAATACACCAAAATTCAAACCTTTTGGGTCGAGGATTTTACATCCAAGATCGCACTCGCTTTAGGATTCTCTTCCTGTCGCACCTGAAATACATCAAAATTCAAAACTTTTGGGTCGAGGATTTTACGTCCAAGACTGCACTGCTTTAGGATTTTCTTCCTATTGCACTGAAATACACCAAAATTCAAACCTTTTGGGTCGAGTTTTTACATCCAAGACTCGCATCGCTTTAGGATTCTCTTCCTATCGCACCTGAAATACATCAAAATTCAAAACTTTTGGGTCGAGGATTTTACGTCCAAGACTCGCATCGCTTTAGGATTTTCTTCCTATTGCACTCGAAATACACCAAAATTCAAACCTTTTGGGTCGAGGATTTTACATCCAAGACCGCATCGCTTTAGGATTCTCTTCCTATCGCACTGAAATACATCAAAATTCAAAACTTTTGGGTCGAGGATTTTACATCCAAGACTCGCATCGCTTAGGATTCTCTTCCTATTGCACCGAAATACATCAAAATTCAAACTTTTGGGTCGAGGATTTTACATCCAAGACCGCACTCGCTTTAGGATTCTCTTCCTATTGCACTGAAATACATCAAAATTCAAAACTTTTGGGTCGAGGATTTTACATCCAAGATCGCATTCGCTTTAGGATTCTCTTCCTATTGCATTGAAATACATCAAAATTCAAACTTTTGGGTCGAGGATTTTACATCCAAGACTGCACTGCTTTAGGATTCTCTTCCTATTGCACTGAAATACATCAAAATTCAAACTTTTGAGTCGAGGATTTTACATCCAAGACTGCACTGCTTTAGGATTCTCTTCCTATTGCACTGAAATACATCAAAATTCAACCTTTGGGTCGAGGATTTTACATCCGAGACTGCATTGCTTTAGGATCTTTTCCCTATCGCAATGAAATACATCACATCAAAATCAAACTCTTGAGGTTGAGGATTTTATATCCAACACCACTTTGCTCTGAGATATCTTCTCATTGCAACGATTCAATCTAATCAATTCAATTTTCTTTCGAGGTTGGAGATGTTACATCTAAAACCTCAGAATTCCAATTTTCATTTCAAATCAAATCCTTCAAATTAATTTTGACAAAGCTTCAATCTAAATTGAAACTCCAAACTAAAATTTAAACTCACACATCAAAACATAAATTGAAACAAAATAAAATCTAAATCAAAATTCCCTCAGATCATGTGATTTGGGATTTACCTCCTTTTCCTTTCCCCGGCGAGAGTTCGAGAATCTCCGGTTCCGGAGATATACTCGACACTCCCCGACGAAACTCTTCTACTTCGTCCTAAGTTCGTCACTTGGACATCCGTGTTGGTTTTGTTGATCGCTTCGGTCAACACCAATACGCGCGGTGTGCTCCGTCGGCTCACCACACCTATTGGGGGTCCATTTGTTGACCTCATTTTTGATGAGGTCTTCCTTTCTTCTTTTAGTGCTTAGGATCTAGCCTTAGGCTTTTCCTTCGACTATCTTAGAGGACTAGAATTGGGACCCGCCTTTTAGAAATTCAAACCACTTCTAAACTCCCTGCAAACTCCACAAACTTGACTATAGACCCCTAATCACCTAGAGGGTTGAAATCAAATATGGAAGTTTAAAGGATGAGTTCCTATAGGACTCTTTGGCCTTGGATCGCCACAGGTGGCTCGGTCCAGTGAAGGGGCGACATACATTACACTTACACACTACATTTCCACACACTTCCTAAAACCACACCCATACCCAACTTGACCTCCCGACTCAAGTAGGTGATTCACATGGATGGTCCTTAACCCCTAAGCCCTCGCGCAAGAGGGTTAGGAACAACATAAGTGAATGCCTCAAATGAGTCCTTTCATGGCTCATATGGGCTTGAAATGGCTTCATGGCTCAACCAAAATGATTTCACCCCACTCAAATTCACCCAATCTTCAATTTCCCAAATTTTCAATTTTTGACCCCGGGACCCTACACCTACTAAACCTACCCAAAACCCTCGAAATTACCCAAATTTCTGGCAAAATTTCCAAATTACCTAAAATTTTCCAAAATCAATCCCAAACACCTCCACATCACTCAAATTGATCATCCATACCCAAAAATACCAAAAATTCCAAGAAAACCTCCCAATACCCTCCAAATACCCAAAATACCCTTCTTGGCCTAAAAATCCAAAAATTCAGAAAATTCCCAAAAAATTCCAGAAAATCCCAAATATTCCCAATTTCATTTTGTCCAACTACACCATGGGCCAATTTTGTCAATTTACCCTACTTTTGTCAAAACCCCCAAATTGACCCATTTTAACCCAAAGTGGACCCAATGTCAAACCAAACCTACCCAATTGACCCCAATTTTGGTCCAATTCAATTCTAAACTTCAATTCAACATTCCCAATACCAATTTAGACCAAATCCAAGTCCAATTTGATTGACATTTGGATCCAATTTCACTTTGGGCCTTAAAGCCCAAATTTGGACCCATGACCCAAACTTAGCCCAAACTAACCCAATTCAACTCCAATTAACCCCAAATCTTTTCTAAACCTTCCTTAACATCCTCATAAACAAAACACTAACATGATTTGCCCAAGATTTTGACCCAAACCCCACTCAAATTCAACCCAAAATCAAAAAGCCCAATTTTGACCTAAACCCAAATCTAACCCAAATAGGCCCAAACCTCAAAATTAAAACCCAACCAAAGCCAAAACCTCTTTGAAACACTCCCATAAACATTTCTTAATATTTATTTTACATCAATTTCAACCCTAGCCCAACATTGGCCCAAGTTAGCCCAATTTGACCTACATTGGCCCATTTACCAAATAAACCCAAATTCAACCCAATTCAAACCCAAACCACCTTAAATCTATTTCAAATTATTCATGAAACATCCCTAAACCAAAACCAACAATTATTTGGCCCAACCTTTTACAAAAATTTTCATCCATGAACACATCCTTAAACTTAAAAGCCCACTTCCCTTAAACCTTTCTAAAAGCCCATTTCCTTCAAAATTCAAAAGCCCAAATCTACCCTAAAGCCCACATGACATCTCCATTTGTCATCCATTTAATTAAATCCATTACCTAAGTCCTAAAATCATCATTGAATTATCCCAAATGAAGCTTCATCCAAATTCCCATCAAATTACCAAAAAATTTCTTAAAACCCTTTTCATGAAACAAATCAACCTTTTCCCAAGCCAAATGAAGCCATGAACAAGCCATTCTCAAGCCACATGAAGCCATGAGGGCTTTGACTTGTCATTAGTCCATTTATGGCAAGAAGAGGGGGTTCTTTCTTAAACCTCCTTTAACTCTTTTTACCTTAATCATGTCACACACTAAACCATGTTTAGCCACCTCATCATGGATGGAGACTTCACCACTCCTTCTAAGCTGACCTAAATGATTCCCTCAGCTCAAAATCGGAGCTTGGAAGGGTGCACCAAGCCCAAAATGGTGGGTTGACCTAAACCAAGCCAAAGTGAGCCTTCTCCCATTCCATTTAAATCAAACTCCTTTACACATGTCAAACCTCAATTGCCTACACTAAACCCCAGCCCCGACCCACCTCGACCAAGATGGTGACCATTGCTCGGCCGGCCGGCCACCGGGCCGCCCGAAAACACCATGGCCGAGAGCTCACATGTGAGCCAACATCGAAATTCTCACTTGCCGAGCCGCCCCATGCCCGGTGGTCACCATGGCCGATCTTCTCCTCACCGGAGCAGCTCGATCCCAAGCCCTAACTCCCTCGCGAGAGGCCTTCCACCCTCTCCTATTTAAACTCCACCCCTCTCGGCCATGAGAAGTGCTGAAACAAAACCTTAAGGAAACTCGCCAAAATCACTCCGCATCACTCTCTACACATAGAGCACCCGATCCCCACCGAATTCCGGCCCCGATTCCTTCTAGCGAGCCCGATTTTGAGCTCGAACTTTAGCCCAAAAACCGGGACACTTCTCCACAGTGAGCCAATTCCCAAATTGATTGGCTCTACACCTTCACCAGACCAAGGGAAGGTGTCCACCATCAAAAGCCCCATCTCCAGGCCACCCAGTTGCTCCGGCCTCCAAGCTTTGTGATCGGGCTTGGTCGAAATCATATCCAGACAATTCACCAGACCAGGAGACTTCATCTGGAGCTTGCGGGACCCAATCGAAGGTGCAACAACTCTCGGATTGAAGCCACACTTCTCTCGAGCCAAGGTATGAACTAACTCTCCATCCCGAGCTTCCGGAGATTCTTCATTTCGAATGCCTTAGTTTCAATGCATGTTAGCCGTATAGATGTGTTCGTCTCTTCAAGACGAATCCATAGAGCATAAGAACATGAAAATCCATCGAGAATCGAGTGAGATCTTAGGGATTTAGTGTGGACGGCTCTCGGGTGAGAACACTTGGGGACGATGAACGGATGCCGTCCATTCGATACACGCGCGCACGGACGGCCGGGATTGCGTCGGACCGAGGAGACGGTACGAGAACCGCGGGGCCCGGGCTGGCCGACTCGGGTGGCGGCGTCGAATGGGAGCGCGACGCGTGTGCGTTCGGAGCTGCCGAGGTTTCGCCGGCGCCGCGTGGATAAATAGAAAATTAGGGTATTTTCTTATTTATTTAATTCCCTAAACTTCAAAAATCCATATCTTTGTGTAGAAAAATCACAAAAATAAAATAAAAATACCCTCTTGCTCGGTGAACGAGAGGAGAATAATGTGGAAAAGAAATCATTTAATTTCATTAAGTATTTTATTTTTTATGATTTATTTACTCTCTGCATACATTTAATTCTCCATGCATGTATACAATTCACCATGGCATGAGACCATAGTGGCTTTTGAAGCCTCCGAACTCGGGAACATTCCCCGAATTTTCCAAGGTCGAGAGCCATCTCTCGAAAAGATATTTATTTTTCAAATGCATGTTGCTTGTTTTGAGTATTTTAATTCCAAAAATTAGCATGTTGTGAAATAAATTCTAGAAATATTTGGTGATGTTCCTTATGACCAGAGAACTCTAGGAAAAATAGGACTTGAGTTAATTCACTCGCATTAACCCTAATTGGCTTAAACACCCAAAATAGGTCTTTAATTAATTAGAGTTAACCAGGTATCAAATTGACTTGAAATCAATTCTCCACTGACCTTTAGGATCAGAGGAATCCACCATAAAAATTTGAAGTCAATTGGACTTGGTTAACCCCACTAATTAGGTTAATTAAGCCACTTAGCCATTTTAAACTTTAAAAATTCATAACTTTTAAAATACTTTTTAAAAATTCACCAAATTGGTTTTGGAGCCTCTCCGATATCAGGGGAACCTAAGAAAATTAAAATTTCAATTTTCTAAAAAAGTTGATTTTTAATAATATTTTAATATTTTTAATAATTAAAAAATAATAAAAATCACAAAAATAATAAAATTCACCAAAATGTCACATTTTGAATTTTAATCACTTAGGAACAAATCCCACATTTTTCCTAGGTCTATTTAGTGAGATATTGAATTTTAAAGCCCTAGGGTAATTTTAAAATTAAAAAAAAAATGTATTTTCTAGCATTTTCACTAAAATAATTATTATAAATCATAGAAAAATCAGAAAATTGCAAAATTTGATTCTCTGGTTTCCTTGATATCAGAGAGATTTTTTGAAAAATATAAAATTCATTTTTCAACATTTATTTTATTTTTAAATTAATTAACACTCCAAAACTCAAAATAATTATAATAAAAATAATATAATTCAAAAAATCACCAAAATTGGTCCAAGTGCTTCTCTGGTCATTAGGAATGTCCCCTAATTTTCTTAAGGACAGAAACTTTCCCTTGGTCATGTTATCAAATTTTCCTTGAAAATCTCTATTTTCCACCAAAAATAATTATATAAATAAATTAAATATAGAAAAATCACATTTTCTCCTCTCATGTCTTTATTGACATATGAGTGAAGTCACATAAAAATTTCAAGTTCATTTGAGTTCAATTTAGTGAGTTATGAAATTATTAAGCTTAAAGGGTAAAATGGTAATTAAAATCTTTAATCCTTAATTAAAACTTTAGGTTTAATAAAAAAGTCAACAAGTAAAATATTTGATCTTAATCCGATTTGGATGATTGAAATTTAAATAATTAAAGGGTAGAAACCCATTAAATAATTTTAAAATGATTAAACTTTAATTAAATAATAGATTAAATTTGGAAGAATAATAAAATTGGAATTATTAAAATAAGGGATATTTATTAGGAAGAGATTTATTCTTTAATTTAAAAATCCCTAAATTAATTATATCAACTAATACTCAATTTTTAATTAAAATGATAACTCAAATTTAAAATGTTAAAAGACTTAATTAAATTATTAAACTCTTTTGAAATTTCAATTAAAATTAAAAATAAAGTAAATTAAAGATAAATTAAATTAAGATTAAATTAAATTTAATAATTAAATTAAATTAAATTAAACAATAAAATTAAATTAAATTAAACAATTAAATTAAATTAAATTAAATAATTAAATTAAATTAAATTAAATAATTAAATTAAATTAAATTAAATAATTAAATTAAATTAAATAATTAAATTAAATTAAATTAAATTAAATTAAATAATTAAATTAAATTAAATCAAATCAAATTAATTAAACATCAAATCAAATTAAATTAAATTAAACTAAATATAAAGCAACTTGAACACTATTCCAAATTTAAACTCTTTAACTTAAATCAAATCATTTGAATACTAATTTACCCTTGAAAGCTTTGATTATTATAACTCCTAAATTAAATGTCAAATAAAATGTTACTCCACTCATAGGATATTCAAATGTCCTAGTTCACTGAGCAAGTTAACAAGACTTGAAAACCTCGGACGATCGATTCATTTATATAATTAAATTCATTTGGACTTAAAACAATCCTAGAAATATTGAAAAGATGTTTAAGATCCTTCTTAAGCACTTTCTCAATATGATAGGATATTTATAAGAACAATTGAATTTGATTATTCTTTGATGAAGAAAATCGTCCTTAAACCAAAACACAAAGAACCTAGACGTCATAGGAAATGACTAGCTATAGGATTAGGAATTTGGTAGAAAACCATAATCTTTCCCTTAGCTTTACCTAGGAACTTGCTTAAATATGCTAATTGTGTTTTAAGTGCAGTTTGGGATGACGGGAAGACCCTCCAGTACGCTTTTATTTTATTGCAATTTACTTTCTTGCAATTTACATTATTACAATTTACTTTATTGCAATTGCGTTTATTTTTCTTGCATGATAAAACAACTGTTGCATGAAAACCCACACCTTTAGGATAGACCCTAAAACTCGAAACCAAAATTAAGTTAAAAGTCATTGCAAGATAAAATTCACCGCCACAACATTTCAAAATATAAAACAACTCAAAATTTAATCACAAACAGAACACAAAACTACAATTACAACTAAATTAAAACGTCCTGTTGGATGATCGGGAATACCTCGGATGATGTAACCTACGTGTTGCTAACGGGATTTCCCACGGTCTAAATGAAAGTGTGGAACTCATTCAGTTGAGTTTAGCAAATTCATCCGGACTAAGTGAATCCGATAAAAATAATGATGCCGAAGGATGGAACCGTGGGATCTTAACCGGTGTCGTTATAATCAACTTTAAGATTTGTTTTAAATAAAACATAAAAAACACTTGGAAATTAAGATTTTCTCTAAACCAAAACACTTTTCTCAACTCCCGATTTATGATTTCTAAAACTAAACCTCCGCAACAACAAGGAGCTCGGAGCATGGTGGGCGAGCACGACCATCGTCATCAGCAAAACTCGAGTCTACTTCAAGAAAACTTTCCTAGAATTAAACAACCAAGCCATAGGACTTCGAGGTAGCTTGCACTAGTGCAACATAAATCCTCAACTCTTCGTTAGGCATTTGCATTGCAAATTAAGCCCTAACCGGTCTTAGGATTCCGAGGTAGTCGTCCGATACGACAATAAACCCTCACATCTTCTAGTGCTATTTGTTTGATTTTATCATACAAATATAAGCCCTAATTAATTAAAATTGGCAAGATCAAAACATTTAAATAAGTATTAGGACTTTCCTAAACTCAAGCCAAACGATAGGATAGTCGGGAAATTATCGAAGTTCACTTCGAATCAGTGATTTCTCCTACCTTTCTTCCTTTGGATTCACAAAACAAAATGTTCCAAAAATTTGATCCATTTCCTATTGAAACTTCAAAATTCAATCTTTGAAAACCTTAAACTTTGAAATTCTTGAGAGCAGAATCATTGATTATTATCGAGAGTTTTCTTAGGTGATTCCCGTCACTTAAGATGTAATTAACTATAGGGGCTTGCCCTTATAGGAATTTTAAAGAACCTGAGTAATATAAACCCCGTTTAATGTTTTCATATTAAGCGGGGAAACTTGTCGGCTTATAAAATTGGTTCGCGGACCAAACGGATGTCACTAATCTTCTAGTTTATTTAATCAAGCCCCACCATCAAGCGAGTGTGTCTATCCTTAGGGATAGATACACGGTTTGTGGTGCGGTGCTCGTTTATATAAACTATTTGGGATGTGAGGTCGGTTTAATCTCATATCTTAAAACTTTCAAATTTAAAAATTATTTTCAAAATCAAATACTACTTTTCAAATTATTTATTTTAATTAAATTAAAAATTCGCCGACAGATTTCTGTTAGGCGACCCCTCTTCAAAATAAAACCCGACCTAAAAATATGCCGACAATGATATATTTCAAAAGAACTTTGAGTTAAAATATGAGGATAAGGAGATTGAAAGACCAATGGAAGAAATTCCAAAGCAAATAGAAAGATATATAGAAAGACCACCTCAACTCTTTACTCAGTACCAAGAGGAAGAATTGGAAGATAACTTGAATCATAAGAGTAACATAGAAGAATTTGATCCAGATTCTAAATTATCAAGAGAGAATTCGATCAAATATTTAGGAGATCTTGAATTATCATATACAGATCCATTTCTTATGAATTTCAAGGATGATATTAATATGCGGATTGACAAAATCAATAGAAGAATATTGGATCTAGAAAGAAATATGAGGAACAATGATATAAATCAATCTGAAAAAGAAGAGCTGAAAGAAAAATTACAATTTAAGGAATTTTTAGGAATCCCTGAATCTGAAAAAGATTGGGCGATTGATCGAGGATTACTTAATTGGAATTTTGATCCAGGAGGAATCATTTGTCGAGCTCGCAACGTTAAACCAAGCGCTTTATGGGAGGCAACCCATATTTATCAGTGTGCTTTGATTTAGTATGCTTGAGTCATGATTGTTAGTGTTGTATTGTGCTTGATTTAGTGTTGATTGATCAGCTTAATTCATGTTTGGATTACTGGATTGACTTGATCTTTATATGTCTTTATGGATTGATCAATTTGATTATTGTTGGTAGATGTTTGGATTGTTAGTGGTTGGATTTGATCTTTTTGTGTCATGAAGGAGGTGATTCCTTAACTTCTTATTATAGTTAGACTTGTATCTTCTCTTGTAGTAGTTGGATTGACGAGTTCACTATAACTCGGACTTGAGTTTTACAAGAGATATCATGAATTTGAATGACAGCTTCATCTTAATTTTGTTACT
>JAKZJZ010001565.1:0-26660 GCA_022702705.1 Papilionanthe hookeriana x Papilionanthe teres | reverse complement strand
CGAGCCATGAAGCCATGCATGAGCTTCACATGGGAGCCATGAGAGCAATGGAATCTACTTTCCACCTCACCACATACCCAAGATGGCAAGAGGAGGAGGCCCTTTCCATATTCTCTGCAAGAGTGATTAACCACTTCCACGACTCCACTAAACCATGCTGTGAATTCTTAATCTGTACTTAGCATCGCGACTCGACCCCCACCAATCAAGCCGATCCAAGCGACTTTCCCTTCACAAATTTCAAATCGACCTCTTCGGAGGCGAACCTAACCCAAAACCAAGGGCCGACCCACTTAGACCCAAAAATGCCTCTTCCCCATTCCATTTCGATTCAAACCCTTTACACATGTCCATGGCCACTCGACCGCACAAACCTCCAGCCCCCGACTCCACCCGGACCCGAGGGCGACCCATGCTCACGCCGCCACGCCTAGTGTCGCCTGAAAACACCACGGCCGAGAGCCCACACATGTGAGCCCAACTTAGCATTCTCACCCCGCCGAGCCGCCCCATCCTCGCGGGCCATCGAGCCGTTCTTCTCCTCGCCAAGAGCGGGGCTCGATCCCAAGCCCTAACCTCCCCTCGGAGGCCCCTCCACCCCTCTCCTATTTAAACACCACCCCTCCTCGCCATGAGAGGTGCTAAAACAAACCTTAAGGAAACTCCGCCAAAATTGTTCCGTACCCTCCCCATACACACGTAGCACTCGATCCCCACCGAGATCCCCTCGTCATTTCTTCACCGCGAGCTACAACTTCGCAGTTAAATCTAGGCCCAAAACCAGACACTTCTCCACAAGGAGCCAATCCCCAAATCGATTGGTTCTACACCTTCACCGTACCAAGGGAAGGTGTCCACCAGCAAAAGCCCCATCTCCGAAGCCACCCAGCCGCTCCAGCCTCCAAGCTTTAGTGATCTACTGTCGGTCGAAATCACACTCAGGCAATTCACTCGCACTCAGAGACTTCATCCTGAGTCATTTCGGATCCAATCGAAGCCGCAACAACTCCCCGCATCGAAGCCACACTTCTCTCGAGCAAAGGTACGAGCTAATTCTTCATCTCGAGCTTCCGGAGATTCTCCATTTCAAATGCTTTAATTTCAATGCATGATCACCGTATACGATGTATTCGTCTCTTCAATACAAATCCATGCAGTATAAGAACACGAAAATCCATCGAGTATCGAGCGAGATCTTAGTGGATTTAGTGTGGACGGCTCTCGGTCAGCGAGGACGCCGGGGACGATGAACGGATGCCGTCCATTCAATACACGCGCGGACGGACGGCTCGGGATGCATCGGACCGAGAGACGAGTACGAGAACCGATGGGCCCGGGCTGCCGAGTCGATGGCGGCGTCGAATCGGAGCGCGCCACGCGGGCGTTCTCGAGCCGCCGAGGTCGACGCGACGCCGCGCGGATAAATAGAAAAATAGGGTATTTTCTATTTATTTAATTCCCTAAACTTCAAAAATTCATAACTTTGTGTAGGAAAATCATAAAAATAAAATAAAATACCCTTCGCTCGCTGAACGTAGGAGAATAATGCGGAAAAGAAATTATTTAATTTCATCAAGTATTTTATTTTTAATAATTTATTTACTCTCTCGCATATTTTTAATTCTCCATGCATGTATACAATTCACCATCAGCATGAGACCATAGGGCTTTTAAAGCCTCTAAATTCTGGGAACATTCCCCGAATTTTCCAAAGTCAGAGGTCATCCCTATGAAAAGTTATCGATTTTTCAAGTTCATGTTATTGTTTTCGAGTATTTTAATTCCAATAAATAAGCATGTCGTGAAATAAATTCTAGGAAAATTTGATGATGTTCCTTATGACCAAAGGACCCTAGAAAAAATAGGTTTTGAAGTTAGTCCACTTAAAACAACCCTAATCGACTTAAACACCCAAAATGCATCTCTAATTAATTAGAGCTAACCATACATCAAATTGACTTGAAATCAATTCTCCACTCGACCTTTAGGATTGAGGAACCCACCATAAAAATTCGAGGTCAATCGGACTTGCTAGCCCTACTAAATGGGTTGATAGTTCTACTTAGCCATTTTAAACTTTAAAAATTCATAACTTTCAAAATATCTTTCAAAAATTCACCAAATCGGTTTTGGAGCCTCTCTGATATTAAGGGAATTTAAGAAAATTAAAATTTCAATTTTCTAAAAAAGTTGCTTTTTTAATATTATTTTAATATTTTAATAATTAAAAAATAATAAAAATCACAAAAATAATAAAACTCACCAAAATGTCACATTTTGAATTTTAATCACTTAGAACAAACCCCATATTTTTCTTAGGTCTATTTAGTGAGATATTAAATTTTAAAGCTCTAAGGTAATTTTAAAATTAAAAAAATGTATTTTCTAAGCATTTTCACTAAAATAATTATAATAAATCATAGTAAAAATCATAAAATTGTAAAATTTGATTCTCTGATTTCCTTGATATCAGAGAGATTTTTGAAAAATATAAAATTCATTTTTCAACATTTATTTTATTTTTAAATTAATTAACACTCCAAAACTTAAAATAATTATAATAAAAATAATATAATTCAAAAAATCACCAAAATTAGTCCAAGTGGTCCTCTGGTCATTAGGAATGTCCCCTAATTTTCTTAAGGACAGAAACTTTCCCTTGGTCATGTTATTAAATTTTCCTTGGAAATCTCTATTTTCTACCAAAAATAATTATATAAATAAATTAAATATAGAAAAATCACATTTTCTCCTCTCATGTCTTTATTGACATATGAGTGAAGTCACATAAAAATTTCAAGTTCATTCGAGTTCAATTTAATGAGTTATGAAATTATTAAGCTTAAAGGGTAAAGTGGTAATTAAAATTTTTAATCCTTAATTAAAACTTTAGGTTTAATAAAAAATTAACAAGTAAAATATTTGATCCTAATCTGATTTGGATGATTGAAATTTAAATAATTAAAGGGTAGAAACCCATTAAGCAATTTAAAATGATTAAACCTTAATTAAATAATCGATTAAATTTGAAGAATAATAAAATCGAATTATTAAAATAAGTGATATTATTGTGAAGAGATTTATTCTTTAATTTAAAAATCCCTAAATTAATTATCTCATTAATATTCAATTCTTAATTAAAATGATAACTCAAATTCAAAATATTAAAAGACTTAATCATTAAACTAAAATTAAATTATTAAACTCTTTTAAAAATTTCAATTAAAATTAAAAATATAAATTAAATTAAAAATTAAATTAAATTAAGTAAATTAAATTAAATTAAATTAAATTAAATTAAATTAAAATTAAAAGTCAATTAAATTAAAGATTAAATTAAATTAAATTAAATTAAACAAATTAAATTAAATTAAATTAAATTAAATTAAATTAAATTAAATTAAATTAAATTAAATTAAATTAAATTAAATTAAATTAAATTAAATTAAATTAAATTAAATTAAATTAAATTAAATCAAATTAAATTAAAATTAAATCAAATCAAATTAATTTAATGTAACATCAAATCAAACTAAATCAATTAAATTGAATTAAAATTAAATTAAAACTCAATTAAATTAAATTAAATTAAATTAAGTTGAATTAAATATAACATCACCAAAGACATAAAGAATTCAAAATAAATCTAAAATAACTCGAACACTATTCCAAATTTAAACCCATTAATTGAAATTAAACTAAATCACAAACCATTCGAACACCAATTTACCCTCGAAAGCTTTAGTTATCATAACTCCTAAATGTAATATTAAATGAAATGTTACTTCACCTATATGATATTCAAATGTCCTAGCTCATCGAGCAAGATAACAAAACTTCGAGATTCTCTGACGATTAATTCATTTCGTATAATTAAATTCATTCGACTTAAAACAATCCTAGAAATATCGAAAAGATGTTTAAGATTCTTCTTAAACACTTCCTCAATATGATAGGATGTTTATAAGAACAATTAAATTTAATTGTTCTTCGATGAAGAAAATCGTCTTCAAACCAAAACACAAGGAACTCTAGACGTCATAAGAAATGACTAGCTATAGGATTGTGAATTTGGTAGAAAACCATAACCCTTACCTTAGCTTTACTCTAGAACTCGCTTAAATATTCTAATTGTGTTTTAAGTGTACTGGGATGACTGGAAGACCCTCCAGGTACGCTTTTATTTTATCAGCAATTTACTTTCTCGCAATTTACATTATCGCAATTTCATTTAATCGCATCGCACTTACTTTTCTGCATGATAAACAATCGTTGCATGAAAACCCACACCTTTAGGATAGTCCCTAAAACTCAAAACCAAAACTAAGTTAAAAGTCATTGCAAGATAAAATTCACCGCCACAACATTTCAAAATATAAAACAACTCAAAATTTAATCACAAACATAACACAAAACTACAATTACAACTAAATTAAAACGTCCCGTCGGATGATCGTGAATACTTCTGATGATGTAACCTACGTGTCGCTAACGGATTTCCCACTGTCTAAATGAAAGTGTGGAACTCATTCAGCTGAGTTTAGCAAATTCATCTCGGACTAAGTGAATCCGATAAAAATAATGATGCCGAAGGATGGAACCGCGGATCTTAACCTGTGTCGTTATAATCAACTTTAAGATTTGTTTTAATTAAAATATTGAAAACACTTGGAAATTAAGATTTTCTCTAAACCAAAACACTTTTCTCATCCCCCGATTTATGACTTCTAAAACTAAACCTCTCGCAACAACAAGGAGCTCCTGAGCACGGTGGCAAAGCACGTCTATCGTCATCAAGAAAACCTCGAGTCTACTTCACAGAAACTTTCCTAGAATTAAATAACAAAGCCATAGACTTCGAGGTAGTTTCGTCTAGTGCAACATAAATCCTCAACCCTTCGTTAGTGCATTTGCATAGCAAATTAAGCCCTAACCGGTCTTAGATTCCGAGGTAGTCGTCCGATACGACATAAACCCTCACATCTTCGAGGCTATTTGTATGATTCTATCATATAAATATAAGCCCTAATTAATTAAAATCGGCAAGATCAAAACATTTAAATAAATATTAGACTTTCCTAAATCTCAAGCCAAACAATAGGATAGTCAGAAATTACCGAAGTTCGCTTCGAATCCGTAATTTCTCCTACCTTTCTTCCTTCGAATTCTCAAAACAAAATGTTCCAAATTCGATCCATTCCCTATCGAAATTCCAAAATTCAATCCTTCGAAAACTTAAACTTCAAATTCTTCGAGAGCGTAATTATCGATTATTATCGAGAGTTTTCTTAGGTGATTCCCGTCACTTAAGATGTAATTAACTATAGTGGCTCGCCTTTATAGTGGAATTTTAAAGAACCTGTGTAATATAAACCCCGTTTAATGCTTTCATATTAAGCTAGGGAATTTGTTCGCTTATAAAATTGGTTCGCAGCACCAAACGGATGTCACAAATCTTCTAGTTTATTTAATCGAGCCCCACCATCAAGCAAGCTGTGTCTATCCTTAGTGATGTATACACCTGCTCGTGGTGCGGTGCTCGTTTATATAAACTATTCGGGATGCGAGATCGGCTTAATCTCATGTCTTAAAACCTTCAAATTTAAAAATTATTTTCAAAATCAAATACTACTTTTCAAAGTTATTTATTTAAATTAAATTAAAAATTCGCCGACAACTTCGTTAGGCGACCCCTTTTCAAAATAAAAACACACAACCTAAAAATATGCCGACAACTTCCGGCGACTCCACTGGGACAATTCCTCTCTCCATTTTAATCAAATAATTCGCTTTTCAAAAATCGGTAGTGTATCCATGTCCTTAATGGATCAAACTACCCTTCTTTCCGTTGGGATGCTATGTTCATTTCTACCTCGAACAAGTATAACCAACATTCTCTCGGATTTAGGAGCCACCGCTTAGACACCCCTAAACAGAGAGGTTCCGAGATCCTTTTACCTCATTTCGAGGTGGGGCGGACCCCCATCAGTGTTAGCTTTAGGAGTGATCCTTCGAGTCGAGAAGTCTCGCATAAGACTTTCTTTTCCTTTCCAACTCCGAATCGATTCCTTACCTTCTCTACACCTTCGAACATTCCGTTCTAAATAAACAAACCCTCTAATAAGTGATTCTTTTAATAAGTGATTCCTTCTTATAAATACATGAACAAGAATGTGTTCTGACTCTTTTCAATTCCTTTCTTTTCGTCCTAAAGAAAAGAAGCATAACTTCGGACCGACAACCGAATCTACTCCGCGTAAATGGAAGCCCCAAAACCGATTTTCTCCTTCACCAATTGACCGGACTTCGCCGTCTATAAGGATGAGCCGCCCGACAATGGGATCATCCGATTTCGGGCAAGGATTTGAAAACACGAATGTCAAGATCACCGATGTTTCCCTTTTCGCACCGACGAATAAGGTATCCGAAGCCAAGAAGCCGCCGATCGAGTTCAACTCAGTCGACCCAAGAGTTCCCTCCTCCGCAAAGGATCCCGACCGAGAGGAGTACCGCCGTCCGCAGAGGACCTGCTCTTACTACCCCCACCGGTCTAGTCGTTTCCGCACCTACCCCGACTATCGCCAAGTTAAAGGGGAAAGAAATCCGTAATTATGGTGAACCCGTTACCGTGGAGGGTACAGATCTTCTCGTAAGACCTTCGTTTTCGAAATCGGGTCCAGCTTCAAGGATTCCGTCACCGACAAGGACCCAAAGAAGAAACAAGTAGAA
Source organism: Papilionanthe hookeriana x Papilionanthe teres (assembly GCA_022702705.1). Classification (NCBI taxonomy): domain Eukaryota; kingdom Viridiplantae; phylum Streptophyta; class Magnoliopsida; order Asparagales; family Orchidaceae; genus Papilionanthe; species Papilionanthe hookeriana x Papilionanthe teres. The sequence goes on along the minus strand of JAKZJZ010001565.1, from coordinate 19,931 downwards.
GGATCGCTGTAGAAGCCGTAGCCGCCGAAATTGCTTTCCCGGAGGAAATCCTGTAACCGCTCGAATATACACCGCCGCCGTAATATACACCGCCGCTCGAATACATACCACTTTTGGGAGGAAGCAGTTCCATCCCCTCTCCGCCGAAGAAGATGAAGAAAATGTTCGCAAGATTGCCGCCGCATTACCTCACCCCGCATATTACAACGATAGCACGCAAGAAAAGGACTAGAACCACGCCGTTTGCTTCGACCGCAAACTTTGATGAGAAGCTAAGCAAAGAAGGAAAAGTGCCCCGTATCGAAATTCTACGAAGGACGGGGCGGTGCCGCCAAATCCCGTCTCGGGCCCCGAGTAGAACCCGCCATCACGACTAAAAGCCAAGTAAAAGAATGAAGGCTAGTCCGCCCGTTGTCGTCTCAGTATTACAGCACAGGGAGGATACTACCTTCCAAGCATTCGGGCCGACTGCACCATCCGGTCCCTAGCACCTTCCGCCGCTGGAAGGATGGTATGGCGTCCCACCACCGGGCAGTCGAGATCGAAACAATGTACTCGAGAAGAAAGTCTCGCCAGGAGACTCGAATCCGAAGAAAGTGCTACCGCGATAAAGGGGACTCGTGAAAAGGGGACCCGACAGCCTATCGCACGACAACCGCGAGGACGCACGTAAAGCCCCGCTAGAAGATGCCATGGAAAAGTTAAGAACCGATATCCGACGATTAGCAAAAGAAAGAGAAGAAAAGTTCGAGACGAGATCGATTCATCGAATTCATGGACGACGAATATGCAAATCAACATGGTCGAAACACGAGCTTCATCGCCTTCGCAAGGTGCTCCCGCAACTGGCAGAAAGAGAGGAGCCGAATCGATGAGAAGGCAACTTCCAGAGAAAGACGACACGATCGCTCAAACGGCGAAAAGGATGGAAGAGATGGCCAGAAGCTCTAGCCACTCTCCGCAGTCAAGTGCAACCACAAAGAGAAACACCCCTGCAGGTCATTCACATCAGTAGACGGAGGAAAGGAGATTACATCCATCAACTGGGAAGATCAGCCGAAAAGGATACAACACAAAGTATGATCCCCGAAAAGGATATCAAGAGCTTCGTGGAACAGCAAGTGCGAGAAGCCTTAGCACAATCAAAGAGCGGGACATCCATTCTGGACGGTAGCACCTTACCCGTAAGAATTCGACGCCGTCCAGCACTCGAAAGGCTTCGTACCACCTCTCGTTCAAGACCTTCGATGGAACCGGGAACCCCCGACAAAGATGTCGCACACTTTCGCGCAGCTTGTTGCAATGCCGACGGGAGCGATGCATTACTCTTCCGAATGCCTCGTCGCCACTCGTCAGAATGGCCTTCGACCGGTATGCATCACTAAATGGTTCAAGTGAAGACGTTCTCGAACTAGAGAACCTCTTCATCAAGCGATTCGCCGGAGCTTCACGCACCACATCACTATGTGATTTAGCGGTAGAAACAAAAGACGAATGAAACTTTGGTGGATTACATACTTGATGGAGGAACTTAAGCATGAAGTGTGAACCACAATTGCAAGAACAACATGCAAATGCGATTTTACTTAAAAGCATTCACGGCCCGATAAGCACTTCTCCTCAAAGGATTCACTATTAAGACTTTCGAGAAGTTGATACAAGGCCGGAAGCTTGCAAGAAGAGGCGAAGCAATTAGGTTTCGCCGACAAGACTGACAAGCAAAAGCCCGTGAAGACTTTTGAAAAGAAATCCGGGATCGTTGCAGCTACTGACAAAGGCAAGCAACCGATGCAAATACCACCGTAACGGCCGCAACAACCACAACAGAATTACCAAGAACCCCGACCCAACCTATCAGTTCATCTCCGCAAAGATGAACAACCACCTCGTCCACAACGTACATTAAGGGAGCTTCGAGCAGAGAATATCCGTTCAAGAACGAAGCAGAGGCCGAAAATGTTCCGTAGCTCCGAGGAAGACTCCAGCAGTTCCAACTCGCCGCAGCCTAAAAGACCAGCAGGAAGTCAACAAGAAAGGTGATCCCAACTTCTGCCCTTACCACCTGGATGCTCAGGGCACAAGATGTAAGATTGCATTACCTTCAAAAGTTGGCTCAATGACAACCTTCGGAAAGGGAATATAACGATCCCGAAGGAGTACATGAAGGAACCCCGTAAAGGAGGTTCCGTCAATGTTATCTCAACTCGATCCCATCATTCCGATAGATCCCTATACGACCGACGATGGATGGACTACCGCTCGGACAAGGTCTTCGAAAAGATTTTAGACAAGATCCAAACCGCTTCGTGCGAGCTTCAATCCGTAGTTCGAGACCCGTTAAGCCGTTACTATCACTCGCGATGTAAGAACCACCTCAACAGAGACGATCGAAGAGAAGAAGAAAATCGACGAAGAGGAGAGGACCGAGACTCCTAAGGCTGACTAGGGGCCGCTTATCCTAAGATAGTTGCTTCGATTCTGGGAGAAATCCCTCGAACCTCCGACTTCGTATGATTATCCGCTCACTTCGGTGGGATCATATAATGATAAGGGTGATGGCGTTGGCTACGTTTTGACCGTTTCTAACGATTACGTAACTAGCGACAATCCGGACATCGATTTCGATACCAACGACAATTCTCAAATCATACACGATCTCGACGATCAAAATAACGAAGAAGACATCCATCAAGGAGGCTACGAGAGTTCAACAAGCAACGAATCTATCCGCAAATTTCGAGGAGCTCCAAATACACATGAGAGTTAGAGCCTTCGTATTCTGAAGCTAATCCGAAGAACCCGTCATTCCAATTCAAGAAGAAACACCGCCGAGCTCAACACTAGATTCGAAGAAATTACGTAAGTCAACTTAAGAAGTGGAAGAGTTCTACCTCCGAGAATGGGTCCAAAGGACAAAGGAAAGGTGTGGTCGTTCAAGAAGAACCAACCCTCAGCAGAAGAAATACCCATTCGAGAAGAAGCCGAGACACATGGAAATAAAGTGACTACAACGTGCTAGCCCATCTTAGGAAACTACCGCCAAACCGAGCATTTACGATGCTCTCATCTTATCAAAGGAGATGAGAGAAGCTTCCGATCAAGGCCTTACTTCGATCCGGAAATTCGCTACCTCAAATGGCCGGAGATTCCTTAGATGAGGTTTGCTCGTTAAAGGAACAACGAGGTGTTACCTTCACGTGATAATGACCTACTACTGGGGATGCCAGATCACAACCGACCGTTGTATATTTCAGCTACAATCGGGAAGTTTACGCTCTCCAGAGTATTGGTGGATCCAGGAGCATCAATTAATATAATGATTCTCCGAACACTAGCATACTTGGAAATTGATGCTCGTGAGCTCGAGGCCGACAAAATGTTATTAAGAGGATTCAACCAGAAACGACAAAATGTTATTAAGAGGATTCAACCAGAAAGGAGAAAGAGCCCTCGGGTCAATAACGCTACTAATGAAGACCGGTGACTTAGCAAAGACAACCGCAAAATTTCACATAATCGATTCGAAACGTCGTTCAACGCTCTACCGGCCGACCATGGATACATGAAAACATGATGGTACCATCATCTCTACACCATGGCATCAAATACTACGATGGAGGGGAACAACGGCATCAAAGGTGACTTACAACCATTCTCCGTACATGAGATCGGAATCCACGAAGACGCAACTTATTATGCACCACCGAAGAAAACAATCTTCTCCGCAGATACCGTAACTAATGAAGCAAAGAAAGTTCGGGACGACGAAGAACCTGAAGTTCTAGTCCAATAGTCACTCACCACTCCCTTCCGACGAGATGGTGAAGGTTTCTCCACAACTCGCATCCGAGGTCGAGGCCGGGGACGAGGTCGTGGTAGAGACGTTAGGACACTGGACAGAGGAAACCAGCCATCAATGTCGATCGGGACGATAGCTCCAAGGAGAAAAAGAAATCAAGCAAGAAGCAAGCAACAATAAGCTCGAAGAAGCTGCAATTCAAGATCTCCCTCGAAGATGAAAAGAACGAAGAATACAAATCAATGTACGAAAAGATTAACCACTACGTACATACTATGACCCTAACCCCAATTCATTCTAACAAGATCGAGGGTATGGTGGTCAAAGAGGTACGTAGCGACGGTGCAAAGCCAATCAAATTCTACCGTGGTGCTTCTTCCTCCAAAACTGAAAATAATGTACAATTCAAAGATGTCACTTCATCGAATTAATGGAATTACCTTTCGAGTGGTACTCTCCCCGTGTTCAAAATTTAATTCAACGTGGTTTCTTACCTCGACAACTGGACAAAAGGCCAATCACAACATTTTGAAAATTATGGAATAACTCCGTCGTCCACCCAATTCAAAGTATGGACTCGGATTCGGCACGCAAGGATCAGCCGACGATACCGAATTTTGCTCGGTTGTCGCTCGCGAATCTAATGAAAACCGCATGGAAACTACGACGAACTCGAAGATGTACAAATCGGAGACGCTCCACCAGAATTCGAAGAAGAGATTAAATCTACAATAGATGAGTTAACTGAAGTTAACTTAGGTACTAACAAAGAGCCTAGCACCTACCTTTGTTAAGCTCCTTACTCAATAAAGAAGACTCCGAAGAAATGATTAAGTTATTAATGGAATTTAAAGACCGTTTTGCTTGGAACTACGATGAGATGCCGTGATTAACTCCGTAGGTCGCGTACCATAAGCTAGAGAGTGGATCCTACTTCGTCCCGCCGACAAGGTCCCGTAAGAATGCGTCTAGAAATCGAACAACAAGTCATAGCCGAAGTTAAAAAGCTAATAGACGCTAAATTTGTCTCGCGAAGAATAATACCCAACTCGGCTAGCCAATGTAGTGCCACCGAAAGAAGAATGGTCGATCAGAATTTGTGCGGATTTCGCAGATTTAAACAAGGCATGTCCAAAAGATGAATTCCTCTACCGATCCCGTAATTAATGATCGACATCGCTTCAACACATGAAATATTCTCATTCATGGATGGATCTTCAGATACAACCGTATAAAAATGGCTCCGTAAGATGAAAAGCTTACAAAGCATTCGTAACGCCGATCGGAGTATTTTGCTACACAAAGGATGCCATTCGGATCGAAGAACGCATGAGCAACCTACCGCAGAGCAATGACAAGAATTTTTGATGACCTCATCCACAATCAAGTCGAATGCTACGTGACAATGTGGTCATCAAAAGCAAAGTAAAGGAAAACCAACTCGTATGATTTGAGAATTGTTTTTGAACGATTAAGACAATTTAACCTTAAGATGAATCCCTTAAAATGCGCTTCGGCGTCACCTCCGGAATTCAGATTCTGTCCGACATCGTGGAATTGAAATCGACCCGCAAAGATTAAAGCTATCTTAGAAATGCCGCCTCCCAAAACCTTAAAACAACTACGATCCTTTCAAGGGAAGCCGGCATATCTTCGACGCTTTATCTCAAACTTGTCTGTAGGTGTCAGCCTTTCTCACGCTAGTTAAAAGGACGCCAAATTTATTTCGGGAAGAGAAATGCCGTAAGGCCTTCGAGGACATTAAACAATATTTAATGACACCTCCCGTCTTAGCAGCCCCGCCTCTGTGTATCATTGATACTTTACACCGCGGCTTTAGACGACTTTCTGAGTCTCGTTACCTGTGTCAATGATGAGGGTAAAGAAAATGCTCTTTACTACTTAAGCCGTCGTTTACTTCCGACGGAAGTAAGGTATCCCGCAATCGAAAAGCATTGTTCGGCCCCGATCTTCGCCGCTCAAAAGCTCAAGCACTACATGCTTTCTCATAAGGTCAACCCGATCTCGAAATTTAATCCATCGCAATACTCGATGACTCGTCCGACACTTTCCTGCAGTACTCGCCGATGGTCAATGATATTATTGCAATTCGATATAACTTTCGTGCCTCTGCGTGCCGTAAAGGGACAAGTCTTAAGCAGACTTTCTCGCAAAGACACCCTTTGCCTGCAGCATCTCCTCTCAACGACGATTTGCCGCATGAACAAATAATGAATCTAGAAGACCCCGATGATCGACGTTGGGAATTATATTTCGACGGAGCATCTTCAAAGACACAAAGACGAAGAATCGCAAGTGATAAGTGCCCGGAAGGTAGAATCGAGCTAATCTTTATAACACCGGAGCGGGGGATGTTAAGATACTCCTACCACTTACGTAACCATGTACAAACAATGAAGCTGCAATATGAAGCCCTTATAACGGACCGGAATTAACTATTCAAATGGGGATAATAGACATCAACATCTACGGGGATTCGCAGCTAATCATTCAACAGATCACGGACAAGACAGAATTTTAAAGCCAAGACTCGAGCAATACTTCCAAAGATGTCGTATACTCGTTGAACAGATTCCAAATGTGACAATCTACAAAATTCCCTAAAAGAAAATGCTTTAGCAGATGCTTTAGCCCATCTCGCAAAAGAATTTGCCTGTTTGCAAGATGAATCGATGGAAGTGCCAGCCACGGACGTCATGTCCTATCACAGCTCGACATAGTACACAATACACAAATCGAAAAAGAAAAAGAATCAACTGAAAGAAGGATGTAAAAACACAAGATCGGCGACGACCATCGATGTAGACTACCCGCAAACAGAAAACTACCGACGATAGGTCGTTAGCCCATCATATCAAGAAAAGAACTCGTCTTACGCATTAATAAACAACACATTATACGAAGGTTTTTCGATCAAATGTGGCTAAGGGTGCCTAAGCGGGTCCGATGCCCGCGAAATTGTTAAGGAGGTTCATTCGAGACTCGTGGCGCTCACTACCGGGTCCGAAGATGAAAATGAAAATTAAAAGACTAGGGTACTACCGGCCCTCGATGATGACCGACCGTATGAAAATCGCCAAGAGCCGTCACCAATGCCAAGTGCACGGAGTAGTTCTCGCACCAACCTCCAAATGTGCTACATCCGACAATCGCGTCGTGGCCATTCGAATGTCGGAGTACGTATATAGTGGGTCCAATAGAACCACCATCTTCAAAAGGACATCGCTTCATTCTTGCGTGCTCAGCAGATTACTTTTCCAAATGGACACCACGTGCTACAGCTTTTCAAGAACCAAGTTGTCTACCGTTTCGGAGTGCCGCGCGTAGATCATCTCGGATAACGGGCCAGCATTCGAAGCACGCAAATCAACAATTTTGTCGGAGACACGAATTGATCGCGATACTCAACAATTTATTACCCAAGAGCGAACGGCCTCGCCGAGGCTTTTAATAAAACTCTCGTTCAAATCTTAAATAAAACCTCGGACGATAATAAGAGAAATTGGCACGAGAAGTTGTTAGAAGCCTTAGGGCATACCGGACAACCTTCGTAACTCCTACTCAAGCTACACCTTACGCTTTGGTATATGGGTCCGAGGCAAGTGTTGCCCTTTAGAAGTTCACCGCCTTCACTCGAATTGCAACACAAATAAGATCACGACGAAGAGAATGCCAAATTACGACTAGTAGGAATTAGAAAGCCCGGAAGGGAAAAGACTTCGTAGTCACAGCAGCACTTTAGAATTATACCAAGCTAAGATTGTTCAAGCCCATGACAAGTCGGTCCGCCCGAGAACCTTCAAAGTTGGTGACTTAGTTCTCGCTTCTCAAGAGACCTATTCGCACACCGCAAGATAGGAGGAAAATTTTAACCCACTGGGAAAGACCGTTTCGTGGTCGAAGCAAAGATACTCGGAGGTTCCTACCAACTAGTGAATCGCTCGTGGAGAACGACATATGCTTCCGATCAACTGGATGATACTCGAAAAGTATTACACTACTCCGATGTTTCGAGGAATGAATTCTTCATCCCTAAGAAATACGGCGAAGTAATTACTTATGATCGGGTCCGAACCCAAAAATAATAAAATGTGCTAAAATAAATAAAGTCAGGATAATTAAGTTTTCCTTGTTTTCTTTTCCAAATCAAAATCTCTTCCCTGATTTTATCCTACTTCATTCCTGTTAAAATTTGAAAATAAAAAAATATATATATAAAAAAAATGTGTCTTTAATAAACATTTTCTTAATGTTCTTCTTCTTAGCACGTCCTCGATCCTTTCCTCTGCCTCTTCGCAGGAAATGTCGAACGGCGGTCTGGTCCCGAACTTTAAGAATGGCGTAAGCCTCGCACTCGATGAAAAGAGGGTGAAAGATGGAGCGATAATCGAGATCGACTCGGATTTCGCACCACAGCCTACAAGACGAGGAAAGTGACCGGGTCCCGCCGACCGAGAAGAATTGCCCGGCAGACAAAGGATGAAAGTGGGTGGCCCAAGCCACCAATCCAACAGAAGAAGAAAAGAAAGGCAAACATTGAAGAAGATAAGAAAATGAAGTCCGTAGCCGCTTGCACAGAGGGCAAGCTTGCCGCCGCGCCCACACGTAGATTCAAGAAGTTCGAAGAGCTACTCTCACAAAGCAACGCAACGAAGAAATAAGAATCGCCGTATCCGTAAGATGTTAACAAAACTAGCCGCGGACCGCCGCGACGAGACAGCTTGCTACCGCCGCACGTACACTTCAAGGACACTCGGTTCACCAAGAACTCCGAAGAAAGGAGGCCACTCCTAGATACCGTAAAGAACCGTGGAAATCTCACAAAGATCGAAGAAAGAAGGCCGCCACGCCACTAGATAGAACCACCAGCTGATGCATGACCTTGTTGCAGAGCAACCCCGGGGATGTCCCGACTGTGCATCATCCCCGAGGAGCCGAGGTATGCGTGAGAACATGAAGGAATCGAACCGTATATCCCACAATATGTCACTGTGCCTCGCCATCCGCATCATTCCGGAATACGAGCCGGAGAGAATGCAAAATGTCGAAAAGAAAATCTTCGAATACTTCGAGAGAATCGTATGCGAAGAATCAATATACTGGAGGGCCTCGAGCTACATACGTACGTATTCTCGTAGTATGTAACAACAACAAATCGTGGATTGTATCCAAGATTTGAAAAGAATGGGCCGAGCATGCCGCCTAAGGGAAAACACATACTCGAACCCCGAGATGGATGCCGTGAAGGGAAGAATCACAATACATCGTGGATGTCATACAACTTCATGAGGACAGAAGGGAAATCCACCGGAATACTCCGTCATGGGCAAGTGGATCTAATGCCATTAGTCATCAAGAGAATGGTAAAGAGATCGATAACATGGAGGGTACTCGCCAGCAGATTTCATACCCAATAGCCGCATTATCAACATCTACAAACAGGTGACCGCATACCCCCACATATGCATCACCACGACTTCGTCGACCCTTCGCACAGCCTCTTTCCCGAACGAGTGTAACATCATGTTCGGATCCGACCTCCGTATAGCAGTCCTGTGTGAGTTCCGAGGGCCAGCTGAAGATACCGTTACCGATAGGTTCCGTCATGATACCGAAGGGCAACGGAGCATATATCGCTAAGCATTGCATACCCGGAGTACCAAGAAGCGGATCTCGCTTACTTTCAGAGGATGGACGACAGAAGACACCTTACCATTTCCACGTACCCGTAGCTAGAGAGCCTCCGCTTTACGAGCCGCGAGTTACATGGGAAATATCACACCCCCAACATACATCCAAATTCGGCATCCTCGCTAAGGATGGCTTGGAAGGTGATGTTATTAACCATGTACCCCACTATTCAGTACATGGATTTTTCGACAGTATGCTTCATTTGATGGATCGACGAAGATCATACATAGATCCGTTTCGAGTCTACATGGATTGTATGAAATATATGCCGTATCAAGTCGTACGATGTATCTTCAACATGATCGGAATGAAAGTGACCATGTCACATTTTCGGCCTTCACCTCTTTTAGTGCAAATCGACCGGGAAATGCCATTAAAGTTAAATGAACTTTGAACAAAGAACAGAAAAGAAATAAAAATAAGGATAGAAGAAAACTTTCCTTAAAAATTTAAAAATGACGAACACCAAATTCACATGAACATTAAATAAACGATAAAATAAATTTGAATCGTTAAAAGACAAACAAAATGAACATAAATCTCAAATCAAATTCTCAATCAAATTTCAAATTCAATCCTTCCAAATATCAAATCAAATCTAAATCAAATTTCGAATTCAAGCTTTCCAAATTTCAAATCAAATTTCAAATCAAATTTCAATCGAGTTCAAATTCCAAACTTTTGGGTCGAGGATTTTACATCCAAGACTGCATTGCTTTAGGATCTTTTCCCTATCGCAATGAAGTACATCAAATTCAAACTTTGGGTCGAGGATTTTACATCCAAGACCGCATCGTTTTAGGATCTTTTCCCTATCGCAATGAAGTACATCAAATTCAAACTTTTGGGTCGAGGATTTTACATCCAAGATCGCAATTGCTTTAGGATCTTTTCCCTATCGCAATGAAGTACATCAAATTCAAACTTTTGGGTCGAGGATTTTACATCCAAGACCGCATCGCTTTAGGATCTTTTCCCTATCGCAATGAAGTACATCAAATTCAAACTTTTGGGTCGAGGATTTTACATCCAAGACCGCATCGCTTTGAGGATCTTTTCCCTATCGCAATGAAGTACATCAAATTCAAACTTTTGGGTCGAGGATTTTACATCCAAGATCGCATCGCTTTAGGATCTTTTCCCTATCGCAATGAAGTACATCAAATTCAAACTTTGGGTCGAGGATTTTACATCCAAGACCGCATCGTTTTAGACCTTTTCCCTATCGCAATGAAGTACATCAAATTCAAACTTTTGGGTCGAGGATTTTACATCCAAGACCGTATCGCTTTAGGATCATTTTCCCTATCGCAATGAAGTACATCAAATTCAAACTTTTGGGTCGAGGATTTTACATCCAAGACCGCATCACTTTAGGATCTTTTCCTATCGCAATGAAGTACATCAAATTCAAACTTTCGGGTCGAGGATTTTACATCCAAGACCGTATCGCTTTAGGATCTTTTCCCTATCGCAATGAAGTACATCAAATTCAAACTTTTGGGTCGAGGATTTTACATCCAAGACCGCATCGCTTTAGGATCTTTTCCCTATCGCAATGAAGTACATCAAATTCAAACTTTTGGGTCGAGGATTTTACATCCAAGACCGTATCGCTTTAGGATCTTTTCCCTATCGCAATGAAGTACATCAAATTCAAACTTTTGGGTCGAGGATTTTACATCCAAGACCGCTAGATCGTCTTTAGGATCTTTTCCCTATCGCAATGAAGTACATCAAATTCAAACTTTCGGTCGAGGATTTTACATCCAAGACCGCATCGCTTTAGGACTCTTTTCCCTATCGCAATGAAGTACATCAAATTCAAACTTTCGGGTCGAGGATTTTACATCCAAGACCGTATCGCTTTAGGATCTTTTCCCTATCGCAATGAAGTACATCAAATTCAAACTTTTGGGTCGAGGATTTTACATCCAAGACCGCATCGTTTTAGGATCCTTTCCCTATCGCAATGAAGTACATCAAATTCAAACTTTTGGGTCGAGGATTTTACATCCAAGACCGCATCGCTTTAGGATCTTTCCCTATCGCAATGAAGTACATCAAATTCAAACTTTTGGGTCGAGGATTTTACATCCAAGACCGTATTGCATTAGGATCTTTTCCCTATCGCAATGAAGTACATCAAATTCAAACTTTTGGGTCGAGGATTTTACATCCAAGACCGCATCGCTTTAGGATCTTTTCCTATCGCAATGAAGTACATCAAATTCAAACTTTTGGGTCGAGGATTTTACATCCAAGACCGCATCGCTTTAGGATCTTTTCCCTATCGCAATGAAGTACATCAAATTCAAACTTCGGGGTCGAGGATTTTACATCCAAGACCGCATCGCTTTTAGGATCTTTTCCCTATCGCAATGAAGTACATCAAATTCAAACTTTCGGGTCGAGGATTTTACATCCAAGACCGCATCATGCTTAGGATCCTTTCCCTATCGCAATGAAGTACATCAAATTCAAACTTTTGGGTCAAGGATTTTACATCCAAGACCGCATCGCTTTTAGCATCTTTTCCCTATCGCAATGAAGTACATCAAATTCAAACTTTTGGGTCGAGAATTTTACATCCAAGACGCATTGCTTTAGGATCTTTTCCCTATCGCAATGAAGTACATCAAATTCAAACTTTGTGGTCGAGGATTTTACATCCAAGACCGTATCGCTTAGGATCTTTTCCCTATCGCAATGAAGTACATCAAATTCAAACTTTTGGGTCGAGGATTTTACATCCAAGACCGTATCGCTTTAGGATCTTTTCCCTATCGCAATGAAGTACATCAAATTCAAACTTTTCGGTCGAGGATTTTACATCCAAGACCGCATCGTTTTAGGATCTTTTCCCTATCGCAATGAAGTACATCAAATTCAAACTTTTGGGTCGAGGATTTTACATCCAAGACCGCACTTTTAGACATTTTCACCGCATCGTTTAGGATCTTTCCCTATCGCAATGAAGTACATCAAATTCAAACTTTGGGTCGAGGATTTTACATCCAAGATCGTATCGTTTTGTGATCTTTTCCCTATCGCAATGAAGTACATCAAATTCAAACTTTTGGGTCGAGGATTTTACATCCAAGATCGCATTGCTTTAGGATCTTTTCCCTATCGCAATGAAGTACATCAAATTCAAACTTTGGATCGAGGATTTTTACATCCAAGATCGCATCGCTTTAGGACCTTTTCCCTATCACAATGAAGTACATCAAATTCAAACTTTGGGTCTGAGGATTTTACATCCAAGACCGCATCGCTTTAGGATCTTTTCCCTATCGCAATGAAGTACATCAAATTCAAACTTTTGGTCGAGGATTTTACATCCAAGACCGTATCGCTTTAGACCTTTTCCCTATCGCAATGAAGTACATCAAATTCAAACTTTTGGGTCGAGGATTTTACATCCAAGACCGCATCGTTTTAGGATCTTTTCCCTATCGCAATGAAGTACATCAAATTCAAACTTTGGGTCGAGAATTTTACATCCAAGACAAGATTGCTTTAGGATCTTTTCCCTATCGCAATGAAGTACATCAAATTCAAACTTTCGGGTCGAGGATTTTACATCCAAGACCGCATTGCTTTAGGATCTTTTCCCTATCGCAATGAAGTACATCAAATTCAAACTTTGGGTCGAGGATTTTACATCCAAGACCGCATCGTTTTAGGATCTTTTCCCTATCGCAATGAAATACATCAAATTCAAACTTTTGGGTCGAGGATTTTACATCCAAGACCGCATCGTTTTGACATTTTCACTTCATCGTTTTAGATCTTTCCCTATCGCAATGAAGTACATCAAATTCAAACTTTGGGTCGAGGATTTTACATCCAAGACCGTATCGCTTTAGGATCTTTTCCCTATCGCAATGAAGTACATCAAATTCAAACTTTGGGTCGAGGATTTTACATCCAAGACCGTATCGTTTTAGGATCCTTTCCCTATCGCAATGAAGTACATCAAATTCAAACTTTTGGGTCAAGGATTTTACATCCAAGACCGCATCGCTTTAGGATCTTTTCCCTATCGCAATGAAGTACATCAAATTCAAACTTTTGGGTCGAGAATTTTACATCCAAGACAGAGCATTGCTTAGGATCTTTTCCCTATCGCAATGAAGTACATCAAATTCAAACTTTCGGGTCGAGGATTTTACATCCAAGATCGCATCGCTTTAGGATCTTTTCCCTATCGCAATGAAGTACATCAAATTCAAACTTTTGGGTCGAGGATTTTACATCCAAGACCGTATCGTTTTAGGATCTTTTCCCTATCGCAATGAAATACATCAAATTCAAACTTTTCGGGTCGAGGATTTTACATCCAAGACCGCATTGCTTTAGGACATTTTTCACCGTATCGCTTAGATCTTTCCCTATGAATGAAGTACATCAAATTCAAACTTTGGGTCAAGGATTTTACATCCAAGACCGCATCGCTTTAGGATCTTTTCCCTATCGCAATGAAGTACATCAAATTCAAACTTTTGGGTCGAGGATTTTACATCCAAGACCGCATCGCTTTAGGATCTTTCCCTATCGCAATGAAGTACATCAAATTCAAACTTTTGGATCGAGGATTTTACATCCAAGACCGTATCGCTTAGGACCTTTTCCTATCACAATGAAGTACATCAAATTCAAACTTTTGGGTCGAGGATTTTACATCCAAGACCGCATCGCTTTAGGATCTTTTCCCTATCGCAATGAAGTACATCAAATTCAAACATTTCGGTCGAGGATTTTACATCCAAGACCGTATCGCATTAGATCTTTACTCTATCGCAATGAAGTACATCAAATTCAAACTTTTGGGTCGAGGATTTTACATCCAAGACTCGCATTGCTTTAGATCTTTTCCCTATCGCAATGAAGTACATCAAATTCAAACATTTGGGTCGAGGATTTTACATCCAAGACTTCATCGCTTTAGGATCTTTTCCCTATCACAATGAAGTACATCAAATTCAAACTTTTGGGTCGAGGATTTTACATCCAAGACCGCATCGCTTTAGGATCTTTTCCCTATCGCAATGAAGTACATCAAATTCAAACATTCGGGTCGAGGATTTTACATCCAAGACCGCAATGCATTTAGGATCTTTACTCTATCGCAATGAAGTACATCAAATTCAAACTTCGGGTCTGAGGATTTTACATCCAAGACCGTATCGTTTAGGATCTTTTCCCTATCGCAATGAAGTACATCCAATTCAAACATTTGGGTCGAGGATTTTACATCCAAGACTTCATCGTTTTAGATCTTTTCCCTATCACAATGAAGTACATCAAATTCAAACTTTTCGGGTCGAGGATTTTACATCCAAGATCGTATCGTTTTAGATCTTTCCCCTATCGCAATGAAGTACATCAAATTCAAACTTTTGGATCGAGGATTTTACATCCAAGATCGCATTCGCTTTAGATCATTTTCACTACATCGCTTTAGATCTTTCCCTATCGCAATGAAGTAAATCAAATTCAAACTTTGGGTCGAGGATTTTACATCCAAGACTCGCATCGCTTTAGGATCTTTTCCCTATCGCAATGAAGTACATCAAATTCAAACTTTTGGGTCGAGGATTTTACATCCAAGATCGCATCGCTTTAGGATCTTTTCCCTATCACAACGAAGCACATCAAATTCAAACTTTTGGTCGAGGATTTTACATCCAAGACCGCATCGTCTTTAGAAATTTTCCCTATCACAACGAAGTACATCAAATTCAAACTTTCGGGTCGAGGATTTCACATCCAAGACCGCATTGCTTCAGGATCTTTTCCCTATCGCAATGAAGTACATCAAATTCAAACTTTGGGGTCGAGGATTTTACATCCAAGACCGCATCGTCTTTAGGATCTTTTCTCTATCGCAATGAAGTACATCAAATTCAAACTTTTGGGTCGAGGATTTTACATCTAAGACCGTATCGCTTTAGGATCTTTTCCCTATCGCAACGAAGTACATCAAATTCAAACTTTTGGTCGAGGATTTTACATCCAAGACCGTATCGCTTTAGGATCTTTTCCCTATCGCAATGAAGTACATCAAATTCAAACTTTTGGGTCGAGGATTTTACATCCAAGATCGTATTGCTTTAGGACTTTTCCCTATCGCAATGAAGTACATCAAATTCAAACTTTTGGGTCGAGGATTTTACATCCAAGACCGTATCGTTTTAGATCCTTTTCCCTATCGTAATGAAGTACATCAAATTCAAACTTTTGGGTCGAGGATTTTACATCCAAGACCGTATCGTTTTAGGATCTTTTCCCTATCGCAATGAAGTACATCAAATTCAAACTTTGGGTCGAGGATTTTACATCCAAGACCGCATCGTTTTTAGGATCTTTTCCCTATCGCAATGAAGTACATCAAATTCAAACTTTCGGGTCGAGGATTTTACATCCAAGACCGCATCAGCTTAGGATCTTTCCCTATCGCAATGAAGTACATCAAATTCAAACTTTTCGGGTCGAGGATTTTACATCCAAGACCGCATTGCTTTAGGATCCTTTCCCTATCGCAATGAAGTACATCAAATTCAAACTTTCGGATCGAGGATTTTACATCCAAGACCGTATCGCTTTAGGATCTTTTCCCTATCGCAATGAAGTACATCAAATTCAAACTTTCGGGTCGAGGATTTTACATCCAAGACCGCATCGTTTTAGGATCTTTTCCCTATCGCAATGAAGTACATCAAATTCAAACTTTCGGGTCGAGGATTTTACATCCAAGACCGTATCGCTTTTGGATCTTTCCCTATCGCAATGAAGTACATCAAATTCAAACTTTTGGGTCGAGGATTTTACATCCAAGATCGTATCGTTTAGACATTTTCACTACATCGCTTTAGGATCTTTTCCCTATCGCAATGAAGTAAATCAAATTCAAACTTTGGGTCGAGGATTTTACATCCAAGACCGTATCGCTTTAGGATCTTTTCCCTATCGCAATGAAGTACATCAAATTCAAACTTTTGGGTCGAGGATTTTACATCCAAGACCGCATCGTTTTAGGATCTTTTCCCTATCACAATGAAGTACATCAAATTCAAACTTTGGGTCGAGGATTTTACATCCAAGATCGTATCGCTTTAGAAATTTTCCCTATCACAATGAAGTACATCAAATTCAAACTTTCGGGTCGAGGATTTTACATCCAAGACCGCATCGCTTTAGGATCTTTTCCCTATCGCAATGAAGTACATCAAATTCAAACTTTCGGGTCGAGGATTTTACATCCAAGACCGTATCGTTTTAGGATCTTTTCTCTATCGCAATGAAGTACATCAAATTTAAACTTTCGGGTCGAGGATTTTACATCTAAGACCGCATTGCTTTAGGATCCTTTCCCTATCGCAATGAAGTACATCAAATTCAAACTTTTGGGTCGAGGATTTTACATCCAAGACCGCATCGTTTTTAGGATCTTTTCCCTATCGCAATGAAGTACATCAAATTCAAACTTTTCGGGTCGAGGATTTTACATCCAAGATCGCATTGCTTTAGGATTTTTTCCCTATCGCAATGAAGTACATCAAATTCAAACTTTTGGGTCGAGGATTTTACATCCAAGACCGTATCGTTTTAGGATCCTTTTCCCTATCGCAATGAAGTACATCAAATTCAAACTTTTGGGTCGAGGATTTTACATCCAAGACCGTATCGCTTTAGGATCTTTTCCCTATCGCAATGAAGTACATCAAATTCAAACTTTTGGGTCGAGGATTTTACATCCAAGACCGCATCGCTTTAGGATCTTTTCCCTATCGCAATGAAGTACATCAAATTCAAACTTTCGGGTCGAGGATTTTACATCCAAGACCGCATTGCTTGAGGATCTTTTCCCTATCGCAATGAAGTACATCAAATTCAAACTTTTGGGTCGAGGATTTTACATCCAAGACTGCATTGCTTTAGGATCTTTTCCCTATCGCAATGAAGTACATCAAATTCAAACTTTTGGGACGAGGATTTTACATCCAAGACTGCATTGCTTTAGGACCTTTTTCCTACCGCAATGAAGTACATCAAATTCAAACTTTTGGGTCGAGGATTTTACATCCAAGACTGCATTGCTTTAGGACCTTTTCCCTATCACAATGAAGTACATCAAATTCAAACTTTTGGGTCAAGGATTTTACATCCAAGACTGCATTGCTTTAGGATCTTTTCCCTATCGCAATGAAGTACATCAAATTCAAACTTTTGGGTCGAGAATTTTACATCCAAGATCGCATCGTTTTAGGATCTTTTCCCTATCGCAATGAAGTACATCAAATTCAAACTTTTGGGTCGAGGATTTTACATCCAAGACCGCATCGCTTTAGGATCTTTTCCCTATCGCAATGAAGTACATCAAATTCAAACTTTTGGCTCGAGGATTTTACATCCAAGACCGCATCGTTTTAGGATCTTTTCCTATCGCAATGAAGTACATCAAATTCAAACTTTTGGGTCGAGGATTTTACATCCAAGATCGCATTGCTTTAGGATCTTTTCCCTATCGCAATGAAGTACATCAAATTCAAACTTTTGGGTCGAGGATTTTACATCCAAGACCGCATCGTTTTAGGACCTTTTCCCTATCGCAATGAAGTACATCAAATTCAAACTTTTGGTCGAGGAATTTACATCCAAGATCGCATTGCTTTAGGATCTTTCCCTATCGCAATGAAGTACATCAAATTCAAACTTTTGGGTCGAGGATTTTACATCCAAGACACGTATCGCTTTAGGATCTTTTCCCTATCGCAATGAAGTACATCAAATTCAAACTTTTGGGTCGAGGATTTTACATCCAAGATCGCATCGCTTTAGGATCTTTTCCCTATCGCAATGAAGTACATCAAATTCAAACTTTTGGGTCGAGGATTTTACATCCAAGACCGCATTGCTTTAGGATCTTTTCCCTATCGCAATGAAGTACATCAAATTCAAACTTTTGGGTCGAGGATTTTACATCCAAGACCGTATCGTTTTAGGATCTTTTCCCTATCGCAATGAAGTACATCAAATTCAAACTTTTGGGTCGAGGATTTTACATCCAAGACCGCATTGCTTTAGGATCTTTTCCCTATCGCAATGAAATACATCAAATTCAAACTTTTGGGTCGAGGATTTTACATCCAAGACCGTATCGCTTTAGGATCTTTTCCCTATCGCAATGAAGTACATCAAATTCAAACTTTTGGGTCGAGGATTTTACATCCAAGACCGTATCGTTTAGGACATTTTCACCGCATTGCTTTAGGATCTTTTCCCTATCGCAATGAAGTACATCAAATTCAAACTTTTGGGTCGAGGATTTTACATCCAAGATCGCATCGCTTTAGGATCTTTTCCCTATCGCAATGAAGTACATCAAATTCAAACTTTTGGGTCGAGGATTTTACATCCAAGACTGCATTGCTTTAGGATCTTTTCCCTATCGCAATGAAGTACATCGAATTCGAACTTATGGATCGAGGATTTTACATCCAAGACTCGCATCGTCTTTAGGACCTTTTCCCTATCACAATGAAGTACATCAAATTCAAACTTTTGGGTCTAGGATTTTACATCCAAGATCGCATCGCTTTAGGATCTTTTCCCTATCGCAATGAAGTACATCAAATTCAAACTTTTGGGTCGAGGATTTTACATCCAAGACCGCATCGTCTTTAGGACCTTTTCCCTATCGCAATGAAGTACATCAAATTCAAACTTTTGGGTCGAGGATTTTACATCCAAGACTGCATTGCTTTAGGATCTTTTCCCTATCGCAATGAAGTACATCAAATTCAAACTTTTGGGTCGAGAATTTTACCTCCAAGACAGCATTGCTTTAGGATCTTTTCCCTATCGCAATGAAGTACATCAAATTCAAACTTTTGGGTCGAGGATTTTACATCCAAGACTGCATTGCTTTAGGATCTTTTCCCTATCGCAATGAAGTACATCAAATTCAAACTTTTCGGGTCGAGGATTTTACATCCAAGATCGCATTGCTTTAGGATCTTTTCCCTATCGCAATGAAATACATCAAATTCAAACTTTTGGGTCGAGGATTTTACATCCAAGACCGTATCGTTAGGACATTTTCACCGCATTGCTTTAGGATCTTTTCCCTATCGCAATGAAGTACATCAAATTCAAACTTTTGGGTCGAGGATTTTACATCCAAGACCGCATTGCTTTAGGATCTTTTCCCTATCGCAATGAAGTACATCAAATTCAAACTTTTGGGTCGAGGATTTTACATCCAAGACTGCATTGCTTTAGGACCTTTTCCCTATCGCAATGAAGTACATCAAATTCAAACTTTTGGGTCGAGGATTTTACATCCAAGACTGCATTGCTTTAGGACCTTTTCCCTATCGCAATGAAGTACATCAAATTCAAACTTTTCGGG
>JAKZJZ010001564.1:0-26661 GCA_022702705.1 Papilionanthe hookeriana x Papilionanthe teres | reverse complement strand
CGGCGCGATGGGAGCGCGACGCGTGTGCGTTCGGAGCTCGCCGAGGCCGACGCGGCGCCGCGTGGATAAATAGAAAATTAGGGTATTTTTCTATTTATTTAATTCCCTAAACTTCAAAAATTCATATCTCCGTGTAGAAAAATCACAAAAATAAAATAAAAATACCCTCTCGCTCAGATGAATCGTAGGAGAATAATGTGGAAAAGAAATCATTTAATTTAATTAAGTATTTTATTTTTTATGATTTATTTACTCTCTGCATACATTTAATTCTCCATGCATGTATACAATTCACCATGGCATGAGACCATAGGGTTGAAGCCTCTGAACTCGGGAACATTCCCTCGAATTTTCCAAGGTCAGAGGCCATCTCTGTGAAAAGTTATTTATTTTTCAAATGCATGTTGTTGTTTTGAGTATTTTAATTCCAAAAATTAGCATGTTGTGAAATAAATTCTAGAAATATTTGGTGATGTTCCTTATGACCAGAGGACTCTAGGAAAAATAAGACTTGAGTTAATTCACTCGGATTAACCCTAATCGGCTTAAACACCCAAAATAGGTCTTTAATTAATTAGAGTTAACCAGGTATCAAATTGACTTGAAATCAATTCTCCACTGACCTTTAGGATCAGAGGAATCCACCATAAAAATTTGAGGTCAATTGACTTGGTTAGCCCCACTAATTGGGTCGATTAAGCCACTTAGCCATTTTAAACTTTAAAAATTCATAACTTTTAAAATACTTTTTAAAAATTCACCAAATTGGTTTTGGAGCCTCTCTGATATCAGGGGAACCTAAGAAAATTAAAATTTTAATTTTCTAAAAAAGTTGATTTTTAATAATATTTTAATATTTTTAATAATTAAAAAATAATAAAAATCACAAAAATAATAAAATTCACCAAAATGTCACATTTTGAATTTTAATCACTTAGGAACAAATCCCACATTTTTCCTAAGTCTATTTAGTGAGATATTAAATTTTAAAGCCCTAGGGTAATTTTAAAATTAAAAAAATGTATTTTCTAGCATTTTCACTAAAATAATGATTATAAATCATAGAAAAATCAAAAAATTGCAAAATTTGATTCTCTGGTTTCCTTGATATCAGAGAGATTTTTGAAAAATATAAAATCCATTTTTCAACATTTATCTTATTTTTAAATTAATTAACACTCCAAAACTCAAAATAATTATAATAAAAATAATATAATTCAAAAAATCACCAAAATTGGTCCAAATGCTTCTCTGGTCATTAGGAATGTCCCCTAATTTTCTTAAGGACAGAAACTTTTCCCTTGGTCATGTTATCAAATTTTCCTTGAAAATCTCTATTTTCCACCAAAAATAATTATATAAATAAATTAAATACAGAAAAATCACATTTTCTCCTCTCATGTCTTTATTGACATATGAGTAAAGTCACATAAAAATTTCAAGTTCATTTGAGTTCAATTTAGTGAGTTATGAAATTATTAAGCTTAAAGGGTAAAATGGTAATTAAAATCTTTAATCCTTAATTAAAACTTTAGGTTTAATAAAAAATCAACAAGTAAAATATTTGATCCTAATCTGATTTGGATGATTGAAATTTAAATAATTAAAGGGTAGAAACCCATTAAACAATTTCAAAATGATTAAACTTTAATTAAATAATGGATTAAATTTGGAAGAATAATAAAATCGGAATCATTAAAATAAGGGATATTTATTAGGAAGAGATTTATTCTTTAATTTAAAAATCCCTAAATTAATTATATCAACTAATACTCAATTTTTTAATTAAAATGATAACTCAAATTTAAAATATTAAAAGACTTAATTTCAATTAAAATTAAAAATAAAGTAAATTAAAGATAAATTAAATTAAGATTAAATTTAAAAATTAAATTAAATTAAATTAAATAATTAAATTAAATTAAATTAAAAAAAATTAAATTAAATTAAATTAAATAATTAAATTAAATTAAATTAAACAATTAAATTAAATTAAATTAAATTAAAATTAAATTAAATTAAATTAAACAATTAAATTAAATTAAATTAAATAATTAAAATTAAATTAAATTAAATTAAATAATTAAATTAAAGTTAAATCAAATCAAATTAATTAGACATCAAATCAAATTAAATTAAATTAAACTAAATATAAAGCAACTCAACACTATTCCAAATTTAAACCCTTTAACTTAAATCAAATCATTTCAATACTAATTTACCCTCGAAAGCTTTGATTATCAGTAACTCCTAAATGAAACATTAAATGGAGTGTTACTTTACTCATAGGATATTCAAATGTCCTAGTTCATCGAGCAAGTTAACAAGACTTCGAAAACCTCTGGACGATCGATTCATTTATATAATTAAATTCATTCGGACTTAAAATAATCCTAGAAATATTGAAAAGATGTTTAAGATCCTTCTTAAGCACTTCCTCAATATGATGTGATATTTATAAGAACAATCGAATTTGATTATTCTTTCGATGAAGAAAATCGTCCTTAAACCAAAACCCAAAGAACCTAGACGTCATAGAGACGACTAACTATAGTGATTAGGAATTTAGTAGAAAACCATAACCTTTCCCCTAGCTTTACCTAGGAACTTGCTTAAATATTCTAATCGTGTTTTAAGTGCAATTGGGATGACGGGAAGACCCTCCAGTGCACGCTTTTATTTTATCGCAATTTACTTTCTCGCAATTTACTTTATCGCAAATGCATTTTACTTTTTCGCATGATAAAACAACTCGTCGTATGAAAACCCACACCTTTAGGATAATCCCTAAAACTAAAACCAAAACTAAGTTAAAAGTCATTGCAAGATAAAATTCACCGCCACAACATTTCAAAAGATAAAACAACTCAAAATTTAATCACAAACAGTAACACAAAACTACAATTGCAACTAAATTAAAACGTCCCGCTCGGATGATCGGAATACCTCTGATGATGTAACCTACGTGTTGCTAACTGGATTTCCCACTGTCTAAATGAAAGTGTGGAACTCATTCAATCGAGCTTTAGCAAATTCATCTCGGACTAAGTGAATCCGATAAAAATAACGATGCCGAAGGATGGAACCGCGGGATCTTAACCGGTGTCGTTATAATCAACTTTAAGATTTGTTTTAATTAAAACACAAAAAACACTTGAAATTAAGATTTTCTCTAAACCAAAACACTTCTCTCATCCCCCGATTTATGATTTCTAAAACTAAACCTCCGCAACAACAAGGAGCTCTGGAGCATGGTGGGCAAGCACGACCATCGTCATCACAGAAACCCGAGTCTACTTCGAAGAAACTTTCCTAGAATTAAAAACAACAAAGCCATAGGATTTCGAGGTAGCTCATCTAAGGCAACATAAATCCTCAACTCTTCGTTATGCATTTGCATTGCAAATTAAGCCCTAACCTGGTCTTAGATTCCGAGGTAGTCGTCCGATACGACATAAACCCTCACATTTTCTAGTGCTATTTGTTTGATTTTATCATACAAATATAAGCCCTAATTAATTAAAATCGCAAGATCGAAATACTAAATAAACATTAGGACTTTCCTAAATTCAAGCCAAACGATAGGATAGTCGGGAAATTATCGAAGTTCACTTCGAATCGTTGATTTCTCCTACCTTTCTTCCTTCGATTCACAAAACAAAAATGTTCCAAAATTTGATCCATTCCCTATCGAAATTCCAAAATTCAATCTTTCAAAACCTTAAACTTCGAAATTCTCGAGAGCAGAATCATCGATTATTATCGAGAGTTTTCTTAGGTGATTCCCGTCACTTAAGATGTAATTAACTATAGTGGCTTGCCCTTATAGGGAATTTTAAAGAACCTGTGTAATATAAACCCCGTTTAATGTTTTCATATTAAGCAGGGAAACTTGTCTGCTTATAAAATTGGTTCGCGCACCAAACGGATGTCACTAATCTTCTAGTTTATTTAATCAAGCCCCACCATCAAGCGTAGTGTCTATCCTTAGGGATAGATACACTAGCTTGTGGTGCGGTGCTCGTTTATATAAACTATTCGGGATGTGAGATCGGTTTGATTTCATATCTTAAAATCTTCAAATTTAAAAATTATTTTTAAAATCAAATACTACTTTTCAAATTATTTATTTAAATTAAATTAAAATTCGCCGACAGATTTCTGTTAGGCGACCCCTCTTCAAAATAAAACACGACCTAAAAAAATAATAATAAAAAAAATAAGCCGCACAGGATTTCTGGCGACTCCGCTGGGGAAAATTCCTCTCTCCATTATAATCAAATAATTCTGCTTTCAAAAATCGGTAGTGTATCCATGTCCCTAATGGATCAAACTACCCCCTTTCCGTTGGAATACTATGTTCATTTCTATCTCGAACAAGTATAGCCAACATTCTCTCGGATTTAGGAGCCACCGCTTAGACACCCCTAAACGAGAGGTTCCGAGATCCTTTTACCTCATTTCCGAGGTGGGGTGGACCCCCAACAGTGTTAGCTTAGGAGTGATCCTTCGAGCTCGGGAAGTCTTGCTTAAGACTTTCTTTTCCTTTCGAATCGGATTCCTTACCTTCTCTACACCTTCGAACGTTCCGTTCTAAATAAACAAACCCTCTAATAAGTGATTCTTTTAACGAATGATAAATACATGAACAAAGAATGAGTTCGGACTTTTTCAATTCCTTTCTTTTCGTCCCGAAGAAAAGAAGCATAACTCGAGACCGACAAACCGAATCTACCTCGCAGAAATGGAAGCCCCGAAACCGATTTTCTCCTTCACCAACGGACCGGACTTCGCCGTCTATAAGGATGAGCCGCCCGACAATGGGGTCATCCGATTCGGGACATGGATTCGAAAACACGAACGTCAAGGTCACCGACGTCTCCCTCTTCGCACCGACAAACAAGGTATCCGAAGCCGAGGAACCACCGCTCGAGTTCAACCTCAGGTCGACCCAAGAGTTTCCTCCCCCGCAAAGGGTCCCGACTAGGAGGAGTACCGCCGTCCGCAGGAGGACCGTTCTCACTACCCCCACCGGTCTAGTTGTTTCCGCACCCACCCCGACTTCGCCAAATCAAAGGGAAAGAAATCCGTAACTATGGTAAACCCGTTACCGCGGAGGGTACGGATCTTCCCGTAAGACCTTCCGTCTTCGAAATCGGGTCCAGCTCGAAGATTCCGTCGCCGACAAAGACCCAAAGAAGAAATAGAAATGAAGGATCGCCGTGGAAGCCGTAGCCGCCGAGATCGCCTTCCCGGAGGAAATTCCGTAGCTGCGAATATACACCGTTACCGAATATACACCACCGCCCGACTACATACCACTTTTGGGAGGAAGCAGGTTCCATCCCCTCTCCGCCGCAGAGGATGAGGAGAATGTTCGCAAGATTGCCGCCACATTACCTCGACCCGCATACTACAACGATAGCCGCAAGAAAAGAACTAGAACTACGCCGTTTCGCTCGACCGCAAACTTTGGTAGAAAAGCTAGCAAAGAAGGAAAACTCGCCCCGTGTCGGAAATTCTACGAAGGATGTGACGGGTGCCGGCTCAAATCCCGTCTCGGGCCCCGAGTAGAGCCCGCCGTCATGATAGAAAAGCCAAGCAAGAGAATGAAGGCTAGCCCGCCCGTCGTAGTATCGGGATTACGGACAGGGAGGATACCACCTTCCAAAGATTTGGCCGATGCACCATCCGGTCATAGACCTTCCGCCGCTAGAAGGATGGTGCGGCGTCCCACTACGGGCAGCTGAGACCGAAACAGCAGCTCCGAGAGAGAAAGTCTCGCCGTGAGGCTCGAATCCGAAGAAAGCGCTACCGCGATGAAGGGGACTCGTGAAAAAGGACCCGGCAACCATCGCATGACAACCACAAAGATACACAGAAAGCTCCGCTAGAAGATGCCATGGAAAAGCCGAGAACCGACATCCGACGGTCGGCAAAAGAAAGAGAAGAAAAGTTCGGAGATGAGATCGACTCATCGGAATTCATGGACAACGAATATGCGAAATCAACATGGTTGAGACACGAGCTTCATCATCTTCTCAAGGTGCTCCTGCAGCCGCAGAAAGAGAGGAGCCGGAACTGATGAAGAGACAGCTTCAGGAAAAGGACGACACGATCGCTCAGATGGCGAAGAGGATGGAAGAGATGGCCGTAGCTCTAGCCACTCTCCAAAGTCAAGTACAACCACATGTAGAGACACCCCTGTAGGTCATTCACATCGTAGACGGAGGAAAGGAGATTACATCCGTCAACTGGGGATGACCAACCGAAAAAGGATACAACACAAAGTATGATCCCCGAAAAGGATATCAAGAACTCGGTAGCAAAGCAAAGCGAGAAGCCCTAGCACAATCGAAGAACGGACATCTATTCGGACGGTAGACCTTACCCGAAGAATTCGACGCCGTCCAATACCCAAAGCGGCTTCGTACCACCTCCGTTTAAGACCTTCGACGGAACCGGAACCCCCGACAAGCATGTTGCACACTTTCGTGCCAGCTTGTTGCAATGCCGGCGGGAGCGATGCGCTACTCTTCCGACAGCTTGTTAGCAGTCCGTCGTGATCGCCTTCGACCGGTATGCGAATTACCCAACGGATCCGTAAAGACATTCTCGTAGCTAGAGAGCCTCTTCATTAAGCGATTTGTCGGAGCTCAGCACCACATCACTATAGGTGATTTAGCGGTAGAGAAACAAAGGCCGAATGAAACTCTAGTGGATTACATACTTCGATGGAGAAATTTAAGTATGAAGTGTGAACCACAACCGCAAGAACAACATGCAACTCAGCATCTCGCTTAAAAGCATTCACGGCCCGATAGCACTTCTCCTCAAGGGATTCACTATTAAGACTTTCGAGAAGTTGTTAAGCAAGGCCGAAGCTTGCAAGAAGAGGCGAAGCAATTAAGTTTTGCCGACAAGACTCGACGCGTAAGCCGGTGAAGACTTTCGAAAAGAAATCCGGGTCGTCAGCAAGAACTGACAAAGGCAAACAACCGATGCAAATACCACCGTAACGGCCGCAAAGAACCACAACAAAATTACCAAGAACCCCGGTCCAACTATCATCGTCTCCGCAAAGATGAACAACCGTCTCGTCCGCAACGTACATCGAAGGAGCTTCCGAGCAGCAGAATATCCGTTCAAGAATGAAGCAAGACTCAAAGATGTTCCGTAGCTTAATGAAAACTCCAGTATTTCCAACTGCCGCAGCCCAAAAGACTCGAGGAAGTCAACAAGAAAGGTGATCCCAACTTTTGCCCCTACCATCTGGATGCTCGGGCACAAGATGTAAGACCGCATTACCTTCAAAAGTCGGCTCAACGACAACCTTCTGAAAGGAAATATAACAATCCCGAAGGAGTACATGAAGGAACCCCGTAAAGGAGGTTCCGTCAATGTTATCTCAACCGATCCCGTCATTCCGATAGATCCCTATGCAACCGACGATGGATGGACTACCGCCTCGACGAGATCTTCGAAGAAGATTTTAGACAACATCCGAACCGCTTCGGTGCGAGCTTCAATTCGTAGTTCGAGACCCGTTAAGCCGTACTATCACTTGCGATAGAAGAGCCACCTCGACAGGAGACAATCGAAGAGAAGAAGAAAATCGACGAAGAAGAGGGGACCGAGATTCCTAAGGCTGGACTAGGGGCCGCTTATCCTGAGATAGTTGTTTCCGATTCTGGGGAGAAATCCCTCGAACCTCTCGATTTTGTATGATTATCCGCTCACTTCGTGGGATCATATAATGATAAGGGTGATGGCGTTGGCTACGTTTTCGACCGTTTCTAACGATTACGTAACTAGCGACAATCCGGCGTCGATTTCGATACCAACAACAATTCTCAAATCATACAAGATCTCGACGATCAAAATGACGAAGAAGGCATCCATCAAGGAGGCTACGAGAGTTCAACAAGCAACGGATCTATCCGTGAGTTTCGAGGAGCTCCAGCATACGATAGAGTTAGAGCCTTCGCATTTTGAAGATAATCCGAAGAGCCGCCATTCCGATTCAGGAGGAAACACCAACGAAACTCAATACTAGATTCGAAGAAATTACGAAGTCAACCTAAGAAGTGGAAAAGTTCTACCTCCAAGAATGGGTCCAAAAGACAAAGGAAAGCGTGTGGTTGTTCAAGAAGAACCAACCCCAGCAGAAGACATACCCATTCGAGAAGAAGCCGAGACACAGGAGAATAAAGTGGACTACAACGTGCTAGCCCATCTTAGGAAACTACCGCCAAACCGAGCATTTACGATGCTCTCATCTTATCAAAGGAGATGAGAGAAGCTCCGATCAAGGCCTTACTTGATCCGGAAATTCGCTTAGCTCAAATGGCCGGAGATTCCTTAGATGAGGTTTGCTCGTTAAAGGAACAACCGAGGTGTTACCTTCACGTGACAATGACCTACTACTTGGGATGCGAGATCACAACCGACCGTTGTACATTTCGGCTACAATCGGGAAGTTTACGCTCTCCGCAGTATTGGTGGATCCAGGAGCATCAATCAATATAATGAGTCTTCGAACACTAAGCATACTTGGAAATCGATGCTCGCGAGCTCGAGGCCGACAAAATGTTATTAAGAGGATTCAACCGTAAAGGAGAAAGAGCCCCTGGTCAATAACGCTACCGATGAAGACCGGTGATTTAGCAAAGACAACCGCAAAATTTCATATAATCGATTCGTAAACGTCGTTCAACGCTCTACTCGAGCCGACCATGGATACATGAAAACAGTGATGGTACCATCATCTCTACATCGTTGCATCAAATATTACGATGGAGGGGAACAAGTGCATCAAAGGAGACTTACAACCATTCTCCGTACATGAAATTGGAATCCATGAAGATGCAGCTTATTATGCACCGCCAAAGAAAACAATCTTCTCAAGAGATACCATAACAAATGAAGCAAAGAAAGTTCGTGACAACGAAGAACCCGAAGTTCTAGTCCAACGCTCACTCACCACTCCCTTCCGGCGAGATGGTGAAGGTTTCTCCACAACTCGCATCCGAGGTCGAGGCCGGGACGAGGCCGTGGTAGAGACACTAGGACAATTGGATGTAAGAAACCAGCCATCAATGTTGATTGGGAAGATAGTTCTGAAGAGGAAAAAGAAATCAAGCAAGAAGCAGCAACAATAAGTCGAAAGAAGCCGCAATACAAAATCTCCCTCGAAGATGAAAAGAACGAAGAATACAAATCGATGTACGAGAAGATTAACCACTACGTACATACTATGACCCTAACTCCGATCCATTCTAATAAGATCGAGGGTATGGAGGTCAAAGAGGTACGTAGTGATCGTGCAAAGCCGATCAAATTCTACCGTGGTGCTTCTTCTTCCAAAACCGAGAATAATGTACAATTCGAAGATGTCACTTCATCGAATTAATGGAATTACCTTTCGAGTGGTACTCTCCCCGTGTTCAAAATTTAATTCAACGTGGTTTCTTACCTCGACAATGGACAAAAGGCCAATCACAACATTTTGAAAAGTTATGGAATAACTCCGCCGTCCTCCCAATTCAAAGTATGGACTCTGGATTCTGCACAAGTAGGGTCAGCTGACGATACCGAATTTTGCTTGGTTGTCACTTGCAAGTCCAATGAAAACCGCATGGAAACTACAGTACGAACTCGAAGATTTACAAATTGGAGACGCTCCACCGTGAATTCGAAGAGGAAATTAAATCCACAATAGATGAGTTAACTGAAGTTAACTTAGGTACTAGCGAAGAGCCTAGACCTACCTTTGTTAGCTCCTTACTCAATAAAGAAGACTCCGGAGAAATAATCAAATTGTTAATGGAATTTAAAGACCGTTTTGCTTGGAGCTACGATGAAATGCCGTGATTAGCCCCGCAGGTTGCAATTCATAAGCTAGGAGTGGATCCTACTGCTCCTAGCCGTACAAGGTCCCGTAAGAATGCGTCCGGAAATCGAACAACAAGTCATAGCCGAAGTTAAAAAGCTAATAGACGCTAAATTTGTCCGTGAAGAACAATACCCGACTCGGCTAGCCAACGTAGTGCCGACGTAAAGAAGAATGGTCGTATCGAATTTGTGTGGACTTCGTAGATTTAAACAAGGCATGTCCAAAAGATGAATTCCCTCTACCGATTCCGAACCGATGATCGATATTGCTTCGACACATGAAATATTCTCATTCATGGATGGATCTTCAGGATACAACCGCATAAAAATGGCTCCGTAAGATGAAAAGCTTACAAGCATTCGAACGCCGATCGGAGTATTTTGCTACACGGTGATGCCATTCGGATCGAAGAACGCAGGAGCAACTTACCAAAGAGCAATGACAAGAATTTTTGATGATCTCATCCACAATCAAGTCGAGTGCTACGTGGACGATGTCGTCATCAAAAGCAAAGTAAAGGAAAACCACTCGTATGATTCGAGAATTGTTTTCGAACGATTAAGACAATTTAACCTTAAGATGAATCCTTAAAATGCGCCTTCGGCGTCACCTCCGGAAATTCTTAGGATTCGTTGTCCGACATCGTGGAATCGAAATCGATCCGGAGAAGATTAAAGCCATCTTAGAAATGCCGCCTCCCAAAACCTTAAAACAACTACGATCTTTTCAAGGGAAGCCGGCATATCTTCGACGCTTTATCTCAAACTCCGTCGTGTAGGTGTCACCTTTCTCGCACTAGTTAAAAAGGACGCCAAATTTATTCGGGAAGAGAAATGCCGTAAGGCCTTCGAAGACATTAAACAATATTTAATGACACCTCCCGTCTTAGCAGCCTCTGGCCTCGTGTGATCACGATACTTTACACCGCGGCTTTAGACGACTCTCTCGGAGCCCCGTTAGCCTGTGTCAATGATGAGGGTAAAGAAAATGCTCTTTACTACTTAAGCCGTCGTTTACTTCCGACGGAGGTAAGGTATCCCGCAATCGAAAAGCATTGTTCGGCCCCGATCTTCGCCGCTCAAAAGCTCGAGCACTACATGCTTTCTCATAAGGTCAACTCGATTTCGAAGTTTAATCCATTGCAATACTCGATGACTCGTCCAACACTTTCCTGCAGACTCGCCGTATGGTCAATGATATTATCGCAATTCGATATAACTTTCGTGCCTCCGCGTGCCGTAAAGGGACAAGTCTTAGCAGTACTTCCTCGCAAAGACACCCTTTGCCGCCGAATCTCCTCTCAACGACGATCCGCCGATGAACAAATAATGAACCTAGAAGACCCCGATGATCGACGTTGGGAATTGTATTTCGACGGAGCATCTTCAAGACACAAAGACGAAGAATCGCAAGTGATAGTGCCCGTAAGGCAGTGAATCGGCTAATCTTTATAACACCGGAGCGGGGATGTTAAGATACTCCTACCACTCGACGTAACCGCGTACAAACAACGAGCGAATACGAAGCCCTCATAACTGGATTGGAATTAACCATTCAAATGGGGATAACGTACATCAACATCTACGGGGATTCACAGCTAATCATTCAACAGATCGCTGGACAAGCATGAATTTCTAAAGCCAAGACTCGAACAATACTTCCAAGATGCCATACAAACTGTTGGAATGCATTCCAAATGTAACGATCTACAAAATTCCTAGAAAAGAGAATGCTTTAAGCAGATGCTTTAGCCCGTCTCGCAAAAGAATTTGCCCGTTTGCAAGATGAATCAGTGGAAGTGTCAGCTCACTGACGTCAGTCCTATCACAAACTTGACATGTACATGATACACAAATCGAAAAAGAAAAAGAATCAACATGAAGCAAGGATGTAAAAACACGTAAGATCAGGCGATGCCTATCGATGTACTACCCGCAAACAGAAAGCTACCGGACGATAGGTCGTCGGCCCATCGATCAAGAAAAGAACTCGTCTTACGCATTAATAAACAACACATTATACGAAGGTCTTTTGATCAAATGCGGCTAAGGTGCCTAAGCGGGTCCGAGGCCCGTGAAATTGTTAAAGAGGTGCATTCAGACTCGTGGCGCTCACTCGCCGGGTCCAAAGATGAAAATGAAAATTAAAAGACTAGGGTACTACCGGCCCTCGATGATGACCGACCGCATGAAAATCGCCAAGAGCCGTCACCAATGCCAAGTGCACGGAGTGGTTCTACACCAACCTCCAAATGTGCTACACCCGACAATTGCGTCGTGGCCATTTCGAATGTCGAGGCACGTATATAGTGGGTCCGATAGAACCACCATCTTCAAAAGGACATCGTTTCATTCTTGCAGCTACAGATTACTTTTCCAAGCGGGCGTAAGGCCCACTTAGAGAAGTGAAAGCACACCACGTGCTACGCTTTTCAAGAACCAAGTTGTCTACCGTTTCTGAGTGCCGCGCAGATCATCTCGTATACTGGCCGCATTCGAAGCACACAAATCAACAATTTTGTCGAGAGACACGGAATCGACCGGCGATACTCAACAATTTACTACCCAAGAGCAAACGGTCTCGCCGAGGCTTTTAATAAAACTCTCGTTCAAATCTTAAAGAAAACCCCGGACGATAATAAGAGAAATTGGCACGAGAAATTGTTAGAAGCCTTATGCGCCTACCGGACAACCTTCGTAACTCCTACTCAAGCTACACCTTACGCTCCGGTGTATGGGTCCGAGGCAAGGTTACCTTTAGAGGTTCAGGCCTTCCTTCACTCGAATTGCAATTGCAAATAAGATCACGACGAAGAAAACGCCGTACTACGACTCGAAGAATTAGAAAGCTTCGAAGGGAAAAGACTTGCAACGACAACATGAACTTAGAACTATACCAAGCTAAGATGGTTCAAGCCCATGACAAACCGGTCCGCCCAAGAACCTTCAAAGTCGGTGATTTAGTTCTCGTTCTCAAGAGACCTATTCTCGCACACCGCAAGATAGGAGGAAAATTTGAACCCACTGGGAAGGACCGTTTCGTGGTCGAAGCAAGATACTCGTGAGGTTCCTACCAGCCTAGTGAATCGCCGTGGAGAACGACATATGCTTCCAATCAACTGACGATACTTGAAAAAATATTACGCTACCCGATGTTTCGAAGGAATGAATTCTTCATCCCTAAGAAACACGGTGAAGTAATTACTTATGATCGGGTCCGAACCCAAAAATAATAAAATGTGCTAAGATAAATAAAATCATGATAATTAAGTTTTCCTTGTTTTCTTTTTCAAATCAAGATCTCTTTCCGCATCTTATCCTACTTCATTCCCGTTAAATTTCAAAATATAAGAATAATAAAAAATGTATCTTTAATAAACATTTTCTTAATGTTCTTGTTCTTAAGTACAGCACTTCGATCCTTTTCCTTGTCTTTTCGCAGGAAATGTCGAACGGCGGTCTGGTCTTGAACTTTAAGAATGGCGTAAGCCTTGCACTCGATGAAAAGAGGGTGAAAGATGGAGCGATAATCGAGATCGACTCGCATTTCGCACCAGCAGGCCTACAAGACGAGGAAAGTGACCGGGTCCCGCTAACCGAGAAGAACTACCCGGCAGACAAGTGATGAAAGTGGGTGGCCCAAGCCACCAATCCAACAACAAGAAAAGAAAAGCAAACACCGAAGAAGACAAGAAAATGAAGTCCGTAGTCACTACAGACGGAGGGCAAGCTTGTCGCCGCCGCGCCCGCAGAGATTCAAGAAGTTCGGAGGGCTACTCTCACGACCACGCAACGAAGAAATAAGAATCGCCGCATCCGTAAAATGTTAACAAAACTAGCCGCGGACCGACTGCGACGAGACGACTCGCTAATGCCGCACTCACATTTCAAGGACACCGGCTCACCAGAACTCCGAAGAAAGGAGGCCAGCCTCCTAGAATAACAGAAGAACTGTGGAAATCTCCGTAAGATCGAAGAAAGAAGGCTACCACGCCATCGGATAGAACCACCAAGCAGCTGCATGACCTTGTTGCAGTAGCAACCCCGGGATGTCCCGACAGCATCATCCCCGAGGAGCCGAGGTATGCAGTGGAACGTGAAGGGATTGAACCATATATCCCACAATATGTCACAAGGCCTCGCCATCCGCGATCATTCCGGAATACGAGCCGGAGAGGATGCGTAATGTCGAAAAGAAAACTTTCGAATACTTCGAGAGAATTAAAGGAAGAAGAATCAACATACTAGAAGGCCTCGAGCTACACACCGACGTATTCTCGCAGTATGAACAACAAAGAATCGTGGACCGTATCCGGATCCGAAAAGAATGGGCCGAGCAGCCGCCCGAGGGAAAACACATACTCGTAACCCCGAGATGGATGCCGTGGAAAGGAAGAATCACAATACAATGCGGATGTCGCTACAACTTTGTCGAAGACAGGAAGGGAAACCCACCAGTGGATACTTCGTCATGGGCAAGTAGATCCGATGCCATTAGTTATCAAGAGAATGGTAAAAAGATTGATAACATGGAGGGTACCGCCAGCAGATTGCATACCCAATAACCGCATTATCAACATCTACAAACAGGTGACCGCATACCCCCACATATCGATCACCACGACTTCGTCGACCTTTCGCACGGCTTCTTTCGAATGAGTGCAACATCATGTTCGGATCCGACCTCCGGATAGCAGGCCCGGTGAGTTCCGAGGGCCAAGAAAGATACCTTTACCGTGGGTTCCGTCATGATACTACAAGGTAACGGAGCAGTATATCGCAAAGCATCGTATACCAGGGTGCCGTGGAGCGAATCTCGCTTACTTTCAGGAGGATGGACGACAAGAAAATACCTTACCATTTCCAACCGCATCCGTAGCTAGAGAACCTCCGCCTTACGAGCCGTGAGTTACATGGGAAATATCACACCTCCAATGTACATCCACTGCATCCTCGCCAAGGATGGCTTGGAAGGTGATGTTATCGATCATGTACCTCACTATTCGTACATGGATTTTTGACGGATGATTCTTTTCGATGGATCAACAAAGATCATACACAATCCGTTTCGAGTCTACATGGATTGTATGAAATATATTCCGCATCGAGTCGTACGACGTATTTTCAACATGATTGGAATGAAAGTGACCATGTCACGTTTTCGGCCTTCACCTCTTTTGTGCAAATTGATCGGGAAACGCCATTAAAGTTAAATGAACTTCGAACAAAGAACGAAGAGAAATAAAAAAGAGAATAAAAGAAAACTTTCTAAAAAAAAATCGAAAAATGACAAACACCAAGTTCACATGAACATTAAATAAACAACAAAATAAAATTTGAACCATTAAAAGATAAACGAAATCAACACAAATCTCAAATTCAATCCTTCCAAACTTCAAAATCAAATTTCAATCTTTCCAAACTTCAAAATCAAATTCTATCCTTCCAAACTTCCAAATCAAATCTCAATCAAATTCCAAATCCATCTCTCGATCAAATTTCAAATCAAATCTTAAATCAAGTTTCAATCGAGTTCAAATATCTTCCAAATTTCAAATTCCAATTCAACTTTCCAGTCAAGTCTCAATCAAGTTTCAATCAATCTCAAATCCGATCTTCTAAATTTCAAATCAAATCTTCCAAATTCAAACCTTTCGGGTCGAGGATTTTACATCCAAGATCGCATCCAGATCTTTCCAAGATTTCATCAAATTCAAACTTTCGAATTTCCAAGCGACTTCGAAATACATCAAAATTCAAACTTTTGGTCGAGGATTTTACATCCAAGATCGCATCGCTTTAGGATTCTCTTCCTATCGACCGAATACATCAAAATTCAAACCTTCGGGTCGAGGATTTTACATCCAAGATCGCACCGCTTAGGATTCTCTTCCTATTGCACCGAAATACATCAAAATTCAAACTTTTGGGTCGAGGATTTTACATCCAAGACCGCACCGCTTTAGGATTCTCTTCCTATCGCACCGAAATACATCAAAATTCAAAACTTTCGGGTCGAGGATTTTACATCCAAGACCGCACCGCTTTAGGATTCTCTTCCTATCGCACCGAAATACATCAAAATTCAAAACTTTTGGGTCGAGGATTTTACATCCAAGACCGCACCGCTTTAGGATTCTCTTCCTATCGCACCGAAATACATCAAAATTCAAACTTTTGGGTCGAGGATTTTACATCCAAGACCGCACCGCTTTAGGATTCTCTTCCTATCGCACTCGAAATACATCAAAATTCAAAACTTTTGGGTCGAGGATTTTACATCCAAGATCGCACCGCTTTAGGATTCTCTTCCTATCGCACCGAAATACATCAAAATTCAAACCTTTTGGGTCGAGGATTTTACATCCAAGACCGCACCGCTTTAGGATTCTCTTCCTATCGCACCGAAATACATCAAAATTCAAACCTTTTGGGTCGAGGATTTTACATCCAAGACCGCACCGCTTTAGGATTCTCTTCCTATCGCACCGAAATACATCAAAATTCAAAACTTTTGGGTCGAGGATTTTACATCCAAGACCGCACTCGCTTTAGGATTCTCTTCCTATCGCACCGAAATACATCAAAATTCAAAACTTTCGGGTCGAGGATTTTACATCCAAGACCGCACCGCTTTAGGATTCTCTTCCTATCAGACCGAAATACATCAAAATTCAAAACTTTTGGGTCGAGGATTTTACATCCAAGACCGCATCGCTTTAGGATTCTTTTCCTATCGCACCGAAATACATCAAAATTCAAAACTTTTGGGTCGAGGATTTTACATCCAAGACCGCACCGCTTTAGGATTCTCTTCCTATCGCACCGAAATACATCAAAATTCAAAACTTTTGGGTCGAGGATTTTACATCCAAGACCGCACCGCTTTAGGATTCTCTTCCTATCGCACCGAAATACATCAAAATTCAAAACTTTCGGGTCGAGGATTTTACATCCAAGACCGCATCGTCTTTAGGATTCTTTCTCCTATCGCACCGAAATACATCAAAATTCAAACTTTTGGGTCGAGGATTTTACATCCAAGATCGCACTTGCTTTCCTTCGCACCGAAATACATCAAATTCGACTTTGTCGAGGATTTTACATCCAAGCATCGCACCGCTTTAGGATTCTCTTCCTATCGCACCGAAATACATCAAAATTCAAACTTTCGAGTCGAGGATTTTACATCCAAGACCGCATCGCTTAGGATTCTCTCCTATCGCACCGAAATACATCAAAATTCAAACTTTCGGGTCGAGGATTTTACATCCAAGATCGCATCGCTTTAGGATTCTCTTCCTATCAGACCGAAATACATCAAAATTCAAACTTTTGGGTCGAGGATTTTACATCCAGAGATCGCTTTAGATTCTTCCTTCGCGAAATACATCAATTCAAACTGAGTCAGGATTTTACATCAAGCCCACCTTAGGATTCTCTCCTATTGCACCGAAATACATCAAAATTCAACCTTTCGGGTCGAGGATTTTACATCCAAGATCGCATCGCTTTAGGATCTTTTCCCTATCGCAATGAAATACATCAAATCGAATTCAAATTCTCGAGGTTAAGGATTTTACATCCAACACCACTTTGCTCTGAGATATCTTCTCATTGCAACGATTCAATCTAATCAATTCAATCTTCTTTCGAGGTTGGAGATGTTACATCTAAAACCTCAAAATCCTAATTTTCATTTCAAATCAAATCCCTCAAATTAATTTCGACAAAACTTCAATCTAAATCGAAACTCCAAACTAAAATTTAAACTCACACATCAAAACATAAATTGAAGCAAAATAAAATCTAAATCGAAATTCCCTCGCATCATGTGATTTGGGATTTACCTCCTTTCCTTTCCCCAGCCGAGAGTTCAAGAAATCTCCTGTTCCGCAGATATACTCGACACTCCCCAGACAGAACTCTTCTACTTCGTCCTAAGTTCGTCACTCGACATCCGTGTTGGTTTCGTTGATCGCTTCGGCCAACACCAATACGCGCGGTGTGCTCCGTCACCACCACACCTATCGGGGTCCATTTGTCGACCTCATTTTCGATGAGGTCTTCCCTTCTTCTGTTTAGTGCTTAGATCTAGCCTTCAGCTTTTCCTTCGACTATCTTAGAGGACTAGAATCGGGACCCGCCTTTTAGAAATTCAAACCACTTCTAAACTCCCCGCAAACTCCACAAACTCGACTATAGACCCCTAATCACCTGGAGGGTCGAAATCAAATGTGGAAGTTTAAAGGATGAGTTCCTATAGACTCTTCGGCCTTAGATCGCCCCGGCGGC
Organism: Papilionanthe hookeriana x Papilionanthe teres; assembly: GCA_022702705.1. NCBI lineage: Eukaryota > Viridiplantae > Streptophyta > Magnoliopsida > Asparagales > Orchidaceae > Papilionanthe > Papilionanthe hookeriana x Papilionanthe teres. The sequence goes on along the minus strand of JAKZJZ010001564.1, from coordinate 8,472 downwards.
CTCGGTCCGGTGAAGGGGCCGACATACACTACACTTACACACTACGTTTCCACACACTTCCTAAAACCACACCCATACCCAACTTGACCTCCCGACTCATGTAGGTGATTCACATGGATGGTCCTTAACCCCTAAGCCCTCGCGCAAGAGGTTAGGAACAACATAAATGAATGCCTCAAATGAGTCCTTTCATGGCTCATATGGGCTTGAAATGGCTTCATGGCTCAACCAAAATGATTTCACCCCACCCAAATTCACCCAATCTTCAATTTCCCAAATTTTCAATTTTTGACCCCTGGACCCTACACCTACTAAACCTACCCAAAACCCTCGAATTACCCAAATTTTTGCAAAATCTCCAAATTACCTAAAATTTTCCAAAATCAATCCCAAACACCTCCACATCACTCAAATTGATCATCCATACCCAAAAATACCAAAAATTCCAAGAAAACCCCCCAATACCCTCCAAATACCCAAAATACCCTTCTGCCTAAAAATCCAAAAATTCAGAAAATTCCCAGAAAATTCCAGAAAATCCCAAATATTCCCAATTTCATTTTGTCCAACTACACCATGGGCCAATTTTGTCAATTTACCCTACTTTTGTCAAAACCCCCAAATCGACCCATTTTAACCCAAAGTGGACCCAATGTCAAACCAAACATACCCAATTGACCCCAATTTTGGTCCAATTCAATTCTAAACTTCAATTCAACATTCCCAATACCAATTTAGACCAAATCCAAGTCCAATTTGATTGACATTTGGATCCAATTTCACTTTGGGCCTTAAAGCCCAAATTTGGACCCATGACCCAAACTTAGCCCAAACTAACCCAATTCAACTCCAATTAACCCCAAATCTTTTCTAAACCTTCCTTAACATCCTCATAAACAAAACACTAACATGATTTGCCCAAGATTTTGACCCAAACCCCACTCAAATTCAACCCAAAATCAAAAAGCCCAATTTCGACCTAAACCCAAATCTAACCCAAATAGAGCCCAAACCCCAAAATTAAAACCCAACCAAAGCCAAAACCTCTTTGAAACACTCCCATAAACATTTCTTAATATTTATTTTACATCAATTTCAACCCTAGCCCAACATTGGCCCAAGTTAGCCCAATTCGACCTACATTGGCCCATTCACCAAAAGAATTCAAATCCAACCCAATTCAAGTCCAAACTACCCCAAATTTGCTTCAAGTCACTCATGACACATCCATGAGCTAAACCCAATAATTATTTGGCCCAACCTCTTTACAAAATTTCATCCCAAAATCCATTTTAAAATTCAAGAGCCCACTTTCCTAATCCATCTTAAAAGCCCATCTAAAACCCTTTCAAAAAAGCCCAAAATTCTTCCAAGGCCCATATGACATTTCCCCTCATCATACTTTCAATTAAAATCATCCCTAAGTCCTAAATTCATCATCAAATAATTCCAAATCAAGCCTCATGCCAAATCACCCCTAAATACCAAAATTTTCCTTAAATCCATTTCCATGAAATCGACTTTACTTTTCCCAAGCCAAATGGAGCCATGGAGCCATGCATAAGCCATATGCAAGCCATGAGAGCCTCTTTACATGTCACCATGCCATTTTGGGCAAAAGGAGGAGGCTCTTTCCTTAACTCCTAAAGGTGGTTAACCACTTACATGATTCCACTAAACCATGCTTAAGCCTAATCGTACTTGGATCGCGACTCGACCCCACTAATCAAGCCGATCCAAATCACTTTCTCCTCACCCTAAACCAGGCCTCGGGTGGTGCACCTAGCCCAAATGGGTGGGCTGACCCATTTAGGTCCAAATCTAGCCATGCCCCATTCCACTTTGGATCAAAGCCTTTACACATGTCCATGGCCAATCGATCAGCACAAACCTCCAGCCCCCGACCCACCCGACCTCGAGGGTGACCCATGCTCGGCCGGCCGGCCACCGTGCCGCCGGAAAACACCATGGCCGAGAGCTCACATGTGAGCCAACATTGAAATTCTCACTTGCCGAGCCGCCCCATCCCTAGTGGTCACCATGGCCGATCTTCTCCTCACTCGCAGCAACTCGATCCCAAGCCCTAACTCTCCTCGGAGGCCCCCCACCCAACTCTATTTAAACTCCACCCTCTCGGCCATGAGGAGAGCCAAGCACAAACCTTGCCGAAACTCCGCCAAAATTGTTCCAAACCCTTCACCATCCTTAGAGCAGCTTGATTCCCAAAGGTCAATTCGCCCTAATCCCCACCAACAGAGCCCAATTTCTCAACCGAAATTCCACCCAAAACCAGTGACACTTTGCCACAACGGAGCCAATCCTCAAATCGACCGGTCCTACACCTTCACCGGACCAAGAGGAGAAGTTTCCCACCGAAAGCCCCATCTCCAGTGCCACCCAGCTTGCTCCAACTCTCCAAGCTTTGTGATCTGCCGTGGTCACTTTCATAGCTAGTGCACTCACTGCACTGAGAGACTTCATCCGGAGCTTGCCGGACCCAATCGAAGGTGCAACAACTCTCGATCGAAGCCACACTTCTCCGAGCTAAGGTATGAGTTAACTATTCATCCCGAGCTTCGGAGATTCTCCATTTCAAATGCCTTAGTTTCAATGCATGTTAGCCGTATAGATGTGTTCGTCTCTTCAAGACGAATCCATAGAGTATAAGAACATGAAAATCCATCGAGAATCGAGCGAGATCTGGTGGATTTAGTGTGGACGGCTCTCGGTGAGAACACTCGGGGACGATGAACGGATGCCGTCCATTCGATACACGCGCGCACGGACGGCCGAGATCGCGTCGGACCAGGAGACGCGTACGAGAACCGCGGGGCCCGGGCTGCCGACTCAGTGGCGGCGTCGAATGGGAGCGCGACGCGTGTGCGTTCGGAGCCGCCGAGGCCGACGCGGCGCCGCGTGGATAAATAGAAAATTAGGGTATTTTTCTATTTATTTAATTCCCTAAACTTCAAAAATTCATATCTCCGTGTAGAAAAATCACAAAAATAAAATAAAAATACCCTCTCGCTCGGTGAATGTGAGGAGAATAATGTGGAAAAGAAATCATTTAATTTAATTAAGTATTTTATTTTTTATGATTTATTTACTCTCTGCATACATTTAATTCTCCATGCATGTATACAATTCACCATGGCATGAGACCATAGGGCTTTTGAAGCCTCCGAACTCGGGAACATTCCCCGAATTTTCCAAGGTCGTAGGCCATCTCTGTGAAAAGTTATTTATTTTTCAAATGCATGTTGTCGTTTTGAGTATTTTAATTCCAAAAATTAGCATGTTGTGAAATAAATTCTAGAAATATTTGGTGATGTTCCTTATGACCAGAGGACTCTAGGAAAAATAGGACTCGAGTTAATTCACTCGCATTAACCCTAATCGGCTTAAACACCCAAAATAGGTCTTTAATTAATTAGAGTTAACCAGGTATCAAATTGACTTGAAATCAATTCTCCACTGACCTTTAGGATCAGAGGAATCCACCATAAAAATTTGAGGTCAATTGGACTTCGGTTAGCCCCACTAATTGGGTCGATTAAGCCACTTAGCCATTTTAAACTTTAAAAATTCATAACTTTTAAAATACTTTTTAAAAATTCACCAAATTGGTTTTGGAGCCTCTCTGATATCAGGGGAACCTAAGAAAATTAAAATTTTAATTTTCTAAAAAAGTTGATTTTTAATAATATTTTAATATTTTTAATAATTAAAAAATAATAAAAATCACAAAAATAATAAAATTCACCAAAATGTCACATTTTGAATTTTAATCACTTAGGAACAAATCCCACATTTTTCCTAAGTCTATTTAGTGAGATATTAAATTTTAAAGCCCTAGGGTAATTTTAAAATTAAAAAAATGTATTTTCTAGCATTTTCACTAAAATAATGATTATAAATCATAGAAAAATCAAAAAATTGCAAAATTTGATTCTCTGGTTTCCTTGATATCAGAGAGATTTTTGAAAAATATAAAATCCATTTTTCAACATTTATCTTATTTTTAAATTAATTAACACTCCAAAACTCAAAATAATTATAATAAAAATAATATAATTCAAAAAATCACCAAAATTGGTCCAAATGCTTCTCTGGTCATTAGGAATGTCCCCTAATTTTCTTAAGGACAGAAACTTTTCCCTTGGTCATGTTATCAAATTTTCCTTGAAAATCTCTATTTTCCACCAAAAATAATTATATAAATAAATTAAATACAGAAAAATCACATTTTCTCCTCTCATGTCTTTATTGACATATGAGTAAAGTCACATAAAAATTTCAAGATCATTTGAGTTCAATTTAGTGAGTTATGAAATTATTAAGCTTAAAGGGTAAAATGGTAATTAAAATCTTTAATCCTTAATTAAAACTTTAGGTTTAATAAAAAATCAACAAGTAAAATATTTGATCCTAATCTGATTTGGATGATTGAAATTTAAATAATTAAAGGGTAGAAACCCATTAAACAATTTCAAAATGATTAAACTTTAATTAAATAATGGATTAAATTTGGAAGAATAATAAAATCGGAATCATTAAAATAAGGGATATTTATTAGGAAGAGATTTATTCTTTAATTTAAAAATCCCTAAATTAATTATATCAACTAATACTCAATTTTTTAATTAAAATGATAACTCAAATTTAAAATATTAAAAGACTTAATTTCAATTAAAATTAAAAATAAAGTAAATTAAAGATAAATTAAATTAAGATTAAATTTAAAAATTAAATTAAATTAAATTAAATAATTAAATTAAATTAAATTAAAAAAAATTAAATTAAATTAAATTAAATAATTAAATTAAATTAAATTAAACAATTAAATTAAATTAAATTAAATTAAAATTAAATTAAATTAAATTAAACAATTAAATTAAATTAAATTAAATAATTAAAATTAAATTAAATTAAATTAAATAATTAAATTAAAGTTAAATCAAATCAAATTAATTAGACATCAAATCAAATTAAATTAAATTAAACTAAATATAAAGCAACTTCAACACTATTCCAAATTTAAACCCTTTAACTTAAATCAAATCATTTGAATACTAATTTACCCTCGAAAGCTTTGATTATTGTAACTCCTAAATGAAACATTAAATGGAGTGTTACTTTACTCATAGGATATTCAAATGTCCTAGTTCACCGAGCAAGTTAACAAGACTTCAAAACCTCTGGACGATCGATTCATTTATATAATTAAATTCATTCGACTTAAAATAATCCTAGAAATATTGAAAAGATGTTTAAGATCCTTCTTAAGCACTTCCTCGATATGATAGGATATTTATAAGAACAATCGAATTCGATTATTCTTTCGATGAAGAAAATCGTCCTTAAACCAAAACCCAAAGAACCTAGACGTCATAGGAGATTGACTAGCCATGTGATTAGGAATTTGCAGAAAACCATAACCTTTCCCCTAGCTTTACCTAGGAACTTGCTTAAATATTCTAATTGTGTTTTAAGTGCAACTGGGATGACGGGAAGACCCTCCAGTACGCTTTTATTTTATTGCAATTTACTTTCTGCAATTTACTTTATTGCAAATGCATTTTACTTTTCTCGCATGATAAAACAACTCGTTGCATGAAAACCCACACCTTTAGGATAGTCCCTAAAACTAAAACCAAAACTAAGTTAAAAGTCATTGCAAGATAAAATTCACCGCCACAACATTTCAAAAGATAAAACAACTCAAAATTTAATCACAAACGTAACACAAAACTACAATCGTAACTAAATTAAAACGTCCCGTCGGATGATCTGGAATACCTCTGATGATGTAACCTACGTGTTACTAACGGGATTTCCCACGGTCTAAATGAAAGTGTGGAACTCATTCAACTGAGTTTAGCAAATTCATCCGGACTAAGTGAATCCGATAAAAATAACGATGCCGAAGGATGGAACCGTGGGATCTTAACCGGTGTCGTTATAATCAACTTTAAGATTTGTTTTAATTAAAACACAAAAAACACTTGGAAATTAAGATTTTTTTCTAAACCAAAACACTTCTCTCATCCCCCGATTTATGATTTCTAAAACTAAACCTCTCGCAACAACAAGGAGCTTGGAGCATGGTGGGCAAGACGGTCATCGTCATCAGCAAAACCCGAGTCTACTTCAAAGCAAAACTTTCCTAGAATTAAAAACAACAAAGCCATAGGATTTCGAGGTAGCTCGCCTAGTGCAACATAAATCCTCAACTCTTCGTTAGGCATTTGCATCGCAAATTAAGCCCTAACCGGTCTTAGGATTCCGAGGTAGTCGTCCGATACGACATAAACCCTCACATTTTCTAGGGCTATTTGTTTGATTTTATCATACAAATATAAGCCCTAATTAATTAAAATTGGCAAGATCGAAATACTAAATAAACATTAGGACTTTCCTAAATTCAAGCTAAACGATAGGATAGTCGGGAAATTATCGAAGTTCACTTCGAATCAGTGATTTCTCCTACCTTTCTTCCTTTGGATTCACAAAACAAAAATGTTCCAAAATTTGATCCATTCCCTATTGAAATTCCAAAATTCAATCTTTGAAAACTTTAAACTTTGAAATTTTCGAGAGCAGAATCATCGATTATTATCGAGAGTTTTCTTAGGTGATTCCCGTCACTTAAGATGTAATTAACTATAGGGGCTTGCCCTTATAGGGAATTTTAAAGAACCTGTGTAATATAAACCCCGTTTAATGTTTTCATATTAAGCAGTGGAAACTTGTCTGGCTTATAAAATTGGTTCGCGCACCAAACGGATGTCACTAATCTTCTAGTTTATTTAATCAAGCCCCACCATCAAGCAGTGTGTCTATCCTTAGTGGATAGGTACACAGCTTGTGGTGCGGTGCTCGTTTATATAAACTATTCGGGATGTGAGATCGGCTTGATTTCATATCTTAAAATCTTCAAATTTAAAAATTATTTTTAAAATCAAATACTACTTTTCAAATTATTTATTTAAATTAAATTAAAATTCGCCGACAGATTTCTGTTAGGCGACCCCTCTTCAAAATAAAACACGACCTAAAAAAAATAATAATAAAAAAAATAAGCCGCACACGGATCTCCATCCTTCGTGGGATTCATATTTCTTTATATTAGCCTGAGTAAGGGGTTTCATAGGTTCAACCCATTCCTCATCATCTCTTGCCTCTACCCCAGATAATTGGCAGAGTGCATAGATAAGACCAGGATGTCCTAGTCCTCCTCCACTTTCACTTCTAGAGGTGGCTAATATATTCTTATAAATGACATTTCCCACATTAATGTTTTTTTGGTTCTGAATACAGAAATTCAGAACTGCTCTATCTCTTGTTACCTCACTATGGTGGTAGGTAGGTAACAAAGTAGAACAAATAAAATAGTGTCAGGCTTTTGATGTTGCATTTAACATAGAAAGAGGAAAATTTACCCTTTCCCGCTGCTTGATCTTCCAGACGCCTTTCCCATCAGTGAGAAAGTCAATCACCTCTTCCAGTGGTCCTTCCATTGTTCCAAAAGTCTCGTACTCACTGGTGTAGGTGTCTCGTACTTCATAATAAGCATTAATCCTTGCAGCACTGAATTCTACAAAAAATCCTCTAACCTTTACTGGCGCATCTTCAGTTGAAGTCAAATTAGCATAAAACTCCTTAACTACTTCTACAGCGGCTCTGTTGCTCACGAAGCAGAAATTTTCCCATCCTCGCTCCCTAATGATTCGCTCAACTTCTCCTCCTGGATTCTTGAAAACTCGATCTTGAATGCATTTTCTTGATTGAATATTGTGTAAATATCTTGATTGTGCCCTTGCATTCACAAATCGGGTTTCATCGTAATCCAATCGTCGCTTTTATCGTGGAGCCATTTTTCGATCAGTGCAATTTGTAAAAAATTTTAACTAAACTCCAAAATATTACTAAGAAGGCTTCCTACAACATCTAAAATCCATTTAAATCAATTTCCATGAATTTCTTCTAAGTATTTTCTCCACATTTCGAAATTTTTCAAAATTTCCCAATGTAGAAGAAATCCATGGTGAAAATCAAAAATTTTTGCATAGGAGTGAAGCTCTTACCAAGGGAAGATGAAATCCGGTGTCAAAAAGTGTTGAAATCGCCTCAAATCCGAGATCTCTCAAGCCCTAGGTCGGTTTTTTCGAAGTTTTGAGGAAAGGGATGATGAATAGTGTCGGTTGACTGGTCAAATATAGGTCTTTTCGCGATCTCGCTGTCGGCGAGATTTTTCTCACCGTCGGCGAGCTAATTAATTTGACAAAGGCAAAAGTTTTGGGAAAAATCCACCGTCGGCGAGCTCATTCTCGCTGTCAGCGGGACTTCCTTGCTGTCGGCGGAATAATTCTCACCGTTGGCGAGATCCCAAAATTTTAAATTTTTGAAATTCGTCAATCATTTTCAACCTCGATTTGCCCTTAATCAATCTTCCGATCACTTAATTTAATG